>SJYA01003145.1:0-15498 GCA_006410615.1 Neotragus moschatus | reverse complement strand
GAAACACTTCAGCACCCTGTTCTCTGAGGGTGTCTGAGCACTCAGGTTGCTGGAGGTCCAGGGCCTCTTCAGAAGACATAGTGGGTGGAACGCAGCCAAGTGGGTTCAGCTTCTAACCTCCTCTGTGCCACTCATTAGCCAGTAACAGAACTCAGTCTGGATCTCAATCTCTCCTAGACTCGATTTCTGCATCTGTACAGGGGGACCTTATTAGGGCCTTGATGGGCGGACAAGCACAGATCTCAGACAGTGCTGTTGTTACTGTCCTTCAAGGATCATCCCCTCACTTCTCTTTACAGAGACAAGCGGGAGGGCAGTGTGGTGATGTTTGGTGGGGTGGACCACCGCTACCACAAGGGAGAGCTCAACTGGGTACCATTGATCCGAGAAGGCAACTGGATGGTTCGCATGGACCGGTAAGCCTCTCCCTGTGAGGGTCAGCCCAAGTGATGCTCCCATTACTGTACATGGAAACAAGCAGACACACACAAATGCATTCTCAGACACACAGTCACACAGACATATACACCACCCACAATGACACAGACAGACACACAGAAACATGGAAACACACAGACTCATAAAAGCATACACAGCAACACATAAAAACATGCATAACTAGTCAGAGACACACAACCCCACACAAAGAAACATGAAACACAGATACAAACAAACACACAAGCACAGAGATACACAAACAACCCATGGGTTCATAATCCCCAGGCCTTCTGGGCATGGGTCTGATTAGGGTCTTAAAAGGCACCAGAGAAGTCTGTGTAGCTGGGAGAAGGCTGCATCCACTGCCCTTTGAGGTGGGGAGCATGGTTAGAGGACTCTACAGTGTGGTGAACAGAGGATCAGGGAGAATTTCTCCAGCTTGAACAGAGTTATGATAAGATGACTGACTGTCCAGGGCTACCTAGGACATAGGAAAGTCTCAGTAAAGATATATGTCAGTTAAACAGGGAAAGTCCTGAGAAAATGGGGACAACTGGTCTTCTTAGGGAGCAGCTACTCAGCAGTGAAGAGAGGATGCCTGCAGTCTTAAGAAGTGAAAGCAACTAATAGAAAAGACATGCCAGGTTCTTGGGCACACAATGGGACAGGGGCTATTACAGAGGATCAGGAAGGTGGGATCCAGGAATGACCTAAAGACAGGAGGCATAATTGATAGGATTCTGTGTGATACCTTCAGACAGAAGTTGACCTGTCCTGTGAAGTTTCTATGGGCTGGTCATGTATTTCCTGGCCAGGGTCTCAGGGTCTGAGCTGGTTGTAGGAGCAGTGCTGGGAGACACCATCTCCCAGAGAAGCCCCTCTCTCCCCCTACTGTGAGAATCTGCTGCCCCTGCCAATTTCCATTTCACTCTGTGTATGACTTGTTATTTGTTCCCCACCAGCTACAGCTCTCTGTAGGTTACTTATTGTTTTCTAAGCTTTCATTCACTCATTGAAGAGACAAGCATTGGGCATCCAGTTTGTGCTGGGCTCTTTAGGGAGGCAAGGAGAATAAAACTCATCCTTGCATCTAAGAAGGCAGATGTACATGAAGTGACTCACCTACATAGTGAATTGTGACCTTGGTACATGCTAGAGATGAGGAGGAGAAGGCAATGGCAACTCACTCTGGTACTCTTGCCTGGACAATCCCAGGGACGGCAGAGTCTAGTGGGCTGCCCCCTATGAGGTCCCACAGAGTCGGATACGACTGAAGTGAGTTAGCAGCAGTAGCAGCAGCAGACGTAAGGGTCTACAGAGAGTGACTAAGACAGGAGACTCATAAACACTGGCGGAAAGACTTCCTTAAAACAATAAAATTAAGCTGGTGTCTGGAAGATGAGAGGACATTTGCTAGTCAAAGTGCAGTAGAGTCTTCTAGGAAGGAAGACCAGATTGGGTCAAGGTACAAAAGATCCTGGTGTATTCAAGTACTGTATTCAAGGATGGCAAGAAAGGTACTGTGTCAAGAGCAAAGGAAAAGAGGGCGAGACACCAAGGGCTGTTTAGGAGACAGTCAGGAAGGTGACAACTCTGGGGAGGCTCAGAGTGACCTTGATGCCCACTTTCTTCCTTTGTCTCTCAGCATCTCCATTGAAAGAAAGGTAATTGCTTGTTCTGGAGGCTGCAAGGCCATTGTTGACACCGGGTCAGCATTCATCGAAGGCCCAAGATCACTGGTTGATAATATGCAGAAGCTCATTGGCGCAACACCACGGGGTTCCAAGGTGAAGGGTCATGCCCCAGGGTCACTCCTAGTCTCCACACACAGCAAGGATCACCAGGGCCAACCTCTCACCCTCTCTCTCTGACAGTACTCTGTTTCATGTTCTGCGGTCAATACCCTGCCCTCTATTATCTTCACCATCAACAGCATCAACTACCCAGTGCCAGCTCGAGCCTACATCATCAAGGTGAGGGGACAATACTGAGGGTTGGTTCTCAAGCTGGAGCTTGCAGGAAACCTTGGGCTGCTGCTGGGAGGAGGGCGCTCTCTGGTGGCCATGTCAAATCATTGCAGATGCTGCTGAGCCCTGTGGCTGGGCCAGTGAATCCCACAAAACCAATCACTTGAGAGTAAAGGGCCGTGTGGGACACTGATCTTCCTGAAATAAATGTGGAGAGGTCTCACCATATGGCATGGTGGGAGTCAAGGAGAGGGGAACACTAAGGTCCTCAGTCCTCAAAGAGCTTCAACTCAATCTGATCTCTTAAGTGCATGAACTTGAAATTCAGCACTAGCAGTCCCTGAAATAGGCCATGTTACAAGGAGAATGGCTGGGGACAGTCCCAGTGTGATGTCCCAGCATACGTTAACAGGCTCCCTTCCATTCTCAAAGTTTTCCTGGTTTAGATGATAAATTACATGGTCAGCCTTGTTCTCGGCTGCATCTTCCCCTTGCTCTGGCCAAGTGCCTCCTTTGTGAGTTGGGGTACCCGACCCCTCTGTGGGGAGGTTGGATGCTAATGTGAATAAAGGGTGCACTGTGACTCTTCAGCTGCGGCACTGGGTGGAGGCATCATGTCAGCACCATCGGGAGCTCAGAGCAAGCTGATGGGCTCAAAGAAGGCTTTGAGAAAGAGAGGGAATTTCAGGAATTCTAAAACCACAAACTCATTGGGCCATATGGAGGGTTGCTTGATTCTAGGCAAAACTGCACTGGATTCCATGCAAATGGCATCTCAAGATGATCTGCACTGGGGCACTGGGGACTTATGAGGGGTGATGAGGGCTATGGATAGACCAGTGGGGATGAGGAACAAGAGTATGTTACCCAACCAAGCCTGGAGTGGCCAGAGAGGGTTAGAGTGGGCTGAAGGAGGCTTCGCAGGGTTCCTGAGCTAAAGCTTCAAGAAAGTGTTGTGGGCACTGGTCTGTTTAAGATGGATAACCAACAACGAGTTGCTATGTAGCACAGGGAACTCTGCTCAGTTATATGACAGTCTGGATATGAGGGGTGTCTTTGGGACCAGAATACCTGGATACATATGGTTGAGTCCTTTTATTGTCCACCTGAAACTCAGAATATTGTTAATCAGCTATACTCTAATACAATATAAAGGTTTTTTTTAAAATAAAGTACAGATTGTGGGGATGCAGGAGGAGAACCAGCATTCTCTGCAGAGAAAACAAGAAGTAAGAGTCAGAAGGAAAGAAACAGGGAGTGAGGAGAGCTATGGACACACTTGATCTTTAAAAAAAATCTATATTGAAATGTGGCTAATCTTCATTGTGGCATTAAGGTCTGCTGCACAGCAATGTGATGCAGTTATACACATAAAAATATCTATTTTCTTATTCTTTTTCATGTGATTTATCATAGAATGCTGAATATAGCTCCTTATACTCTACAGTAGGACTTTGTTGTTTTTCATTCTTCTGTTTCCCCAACTCCCAGTCCTCCCTTTCCCCACACCCTTCCTCATGGCAACCTCATGTCTTTGGTTGATGAACTCTCATATCCCCTGCTACTGAGAAAACCCCTTGATACTTACCAAAAGACGGAAATAAAACAAAGACTTGTGCTGGGTCTGGATATTGGGGGGAGTCACTGGTATGGGCTCATGCTGACTGGTGTGTGTCTGATTCTCCCAGGATTCTAGAGGTCGCTGTTATACCACCATTAAAGAGCAACAATTGAGTCCATCTACAGAGATCTGGATCCTGGGTGAAGCCTTCCTGAGGGTGTATTTCTCAGTCTTTGATCGAGGAAATGACAGGATTGGCCTGGCACGGGCAGTATAAATCATTGGAGTGGTTTAGGAATCAATAAGGCCGCTCCTAACACACACACTCACACTTGGGCACTGCTGCCCAGGATACTGGTGAACTGTGTTGGGTGGTCTGCACACCCTATTCTCAGTAAAGAATAAAGGGTATCACTCTTAATGGTGCTGAAACAAATGGTTGCCTCTGTTTGTGTCTGGGAGTGCAGTATCTAGAACCAAGTCTGAATCAAAATGGAGAGGAGCCCTCCTCCACCTGCCTTCAAGGAAAAGGGGGACTCATTGAAATTATTTTGGGAATAGGGACACAAGAATCAGCAAATGCAAAGATCTCTGTGACTGGACCCAAGAAATCAGAAGTCATCAGTTCTCTCTTTTTCTCCCTTGGCCTTTCCCTTCTCTCTTATTTGATGGTCTTAGCTGACAACTTTCTTCCTTAAGGCTTCTACACCTGTGAGGGAGTTCAAGCTACCTGCCCTAGGGTTTTATATCCTGAAAGCATCTCCTAGTAAAGAAAGAAGCTGGGAGCCATTAGAGTCCAAGGGTGTTCTCTGAATGATGCACCTCAGTTCACATGTGCAGCCACAGATCAGCCATCCTGGCAGGGCCTTGGGGTCCTATGATGGGCTTTACATGATCATTGGCCCTGATACAGCAGCATACATGATTGTCAATTTCCTCCAGAACTACATGACTGAAGCTGGGGAGAGACAGCCCCAAGGAGAGCAAGTAGGGGATGGTCTAGGCCATGGAAGAGTTTGTGATGACCCACCAACTCCACCACCTCCTCATTCAGAGGAATTATATGGGGTAATGAAATAGACTCTCTTCATCCCATCTCAGATGATCTTATTGCTGGGCTTCACCTTCAGGGGATTTTGGGTGAGCTATTTTATGCAGAGCTGGTTCCCTTTTGTTCCCACACCCCTGTCACCAGCTCTTTGCCACACATGCCTGCTCTGTCCTTTTCAGTCCTACTTGTTAAGTAGTGGCCCCAGTGTATCCCTGAGCCATCCCCCTCCTCCAGGGCCCAGAATGTCCCTTCCTTGGCCTCCAATGCTGCTGGGGAGAATGCAACGCATGTATCAGAGGACACAGGGTACACAGAGCCTTCAGCCTTTCTGAGCTTCCTCCATGGGTGGAGCTACAAACTATTTGCTTGGAGCTGCCATGATCAGGCACTTTTCCAGTGGGAGCATTGATTCTTTACACCTGGAGGCCCTCAGTAGATGCCTCAGCTAAGACAGAAGTGGTCAGAGGTTGATTTCCTTTCAGATTGACTGGTTTGACCTCCTTGTGGTATAAGGGACTCTCAAGAATCTTCTCAAACACTGCAGTTCAAAAGCTCAATTCTTTGGCATTCACCCTTTTGTATGGTCCAGATCTCACATCTGTACATGATTACTGGAAACCATAGCTGTGACACTACAGCCCTCTGTAGCAAAGTGAGTCTCTGCTTTTAAATACATTGTGCAGGTTTTTCATAGCCTTTCTTCCTTCCAAGGAGCAAGTGTGTTTTAATTTTGTGGCTACAGTCAAGGTCCATAGTGATTTTGGAGCCCAAGAAAATAAAATCTGCCACTGTTTCCACTTTTCCCTCATCTATATGCCATGAAAGGGTGGGATTGATGTCATGAATGTTGAGTATCTTTTTGTGAATAGTTTTTTGAATGTTGAGTTTAAACTAGTTTTTTCATCTCTTCTCCTCACTGAGAGGATCTTTAGCTCTTTTTTGCTTTCTGCTGTTAGGGCAGTGTCTTCTTCATATTTGTGGATGTTGATACTTCTCCCAGAAATCTTGATTCCAGCTTGGAATTTATTCAGACCAGCATATTGAATAATGTATTCCACATATGAGTTAAATAACCAGAGTGACAATGTATACCTTGTCATTCTCCTTCCCCAATTTTAAATCTTTCAGTTGTTCCGTGCCTGATTCTAACTGCTGCTTTTTGACCTACACACAGTTTTGTTGGAGAAAGGTAAGGTGATCTTGTACTCCCATTTCCTTAAGAATTTTCCACAGTTTGTTCTGGTCTACACAGTGAAAAGCTTTAACATGCTCAGTGAATCAGATGGAAATGTTTTTCTGGGATTCTGTTGCTTTCTCTGTGATCCAATGGATGTTGGGAATTTGATCTCTGGTTCCTCAAACCAGTTTGTATATCTAGAAGTTCTCAGTTCATGTACTGTTGAAACTTAGCTTGAAGGATATTGAGCATTACCTTGCTAGCAAGTGAGATGAGCACAATGGCATGATAGGTTGAACATTCTTTGGAATTGCCTTTCTTTTGCCTTGGAATGAAAACAGACCTTTTCCAGCACTGTGGCCACTGATAACTGTTCCAAATTTGCTGGCATATTGAATGCATCACTTTTACAGCCTCATTCTTTAGGAATTAAAACAGCTCAGCTGGAATTTAATTACCTTCCCTAGCTTTTCTTGTAGTGATGCCTCCTAAAGCCCACTTGACTTCATACTCTAGTATACCTGGCTTTATGTGAGTGACCCCAGCATCATCCCTATCTTGGTCATTATGACCATTTTTGTATAGTTCTTCTGTGCATTCTTGCCACCTCTTCTTAATCTCATCTGCTTCTGTTAGGTCTTTGACTTTTCTGTCCTTTATTGTGCCCATCTTTGCATGAAATATTCCTCTGGTATCTCCACTTTTCTTGAAGAGATCTATACTCTTTACGATTCCATTGTTTTCCTCTAATTCTTGCACTATTCACTTATGAAGACTTTCTTGTCTCTTCTTTCTATTCTCTGGAAGTTTGCATTCTATTGGATATATCTTTCCCTTTCTCCTTTGCCTTTCCCTTCTCTTATTTTCTCAGCTATTTTTAAGTGGTACTCAGGCAACCACTTTGCCTTCTCACATTTGTTTTTCTTGAGGATGGTTTTGATGATCTCCTCCCATACAATGTTACAAAACTCCATCCATAGTTCTTCAGGCTAACAGACCTAATCCCGTGAATATATTTTTCATCTCCACTATATAATCATAAGGAATTTGATTTAGGTAGTAGCTGAATGTTCTAGTGGTTTTCCTTACTTTCTTTAACTGAAACGTGAATATTGTTTGCTTCTGCCTAATCATTGTTGCCAGATCACCACCCACCAGTCCCAGTGGGCGTGGGGCAAAAAAACACAATTTGAGGACTGGTACCCTGGGTTTGTGCTTGGCTTTTCACATGCTTAGCTGTGTGACCTTGATCAAGTCTCTTAACCTCAGTATTCTCATCTGGAAAATGGGTACCATGATGATAATTCCACCTTCTAGATTGCATGTACACCTGCAAAGAGCAAGTGGCCCTGAGAGGGCTTTCTGGGTTCCTGAGTCTGGAACAAATATGAATTATTCTGCCACCTGGGGAGAAGGAAGTCTTCTGTTTAGAGGTTATGATTGCCATCCCCAAGGCTAAATATTGATTCAAGCCAATAGATGTTCACACATCTATTTCGGAACCCTGACCCAGAACTCTGACTGAGCCGATGCTTCTGTTTTCTGGCTCACAAAACAGCTAATGATTACTGGCTCAGATTATTCCCTTCCTCAGCCTTACCAGTCAGCCTTTCCTTGTCAACTACTTCTCCCATGAAATCACACTGCAGGCAGAGTCATAAAGGCTCTTGGTCTCTTGTCAGTTTCCCCAGCGTAGCAAGTAGCTGTTATGGTTACTTGTCATACCAACAACTATGGCAACCTGTACAGTCCAATCTCAGCCTGTTAAATGAATCTTTCCCCATTTGGTCCCTCATGTTAATATATTAAGAAGAGGTTGAAAGACTACATAGAAGAACTGAACAAAAAAGATATTAATGACCCAGATAACCATGATGGTGTGATCACTCACCTAGAGCTAGACAACCCTGAAATGTGAAGTCAAATGGGTCTTCAGAAGCATCACTAGGAGCAAAACTAGTGGAGGTGATGGCATTGCAGTAGAGCTATATCAGATCCTAAAAGATGATGCTGTTAAAGTGCTGCACTCAATATGCCACCACATGTGGCAAACTCAGCAGTGGCCACATGACCAGAAAGGTCATTTTCCTTGCAATTCCCAAAAAAGGTGATTTCAAAGAATGTTCATCTCCCACACAGTTGCACTCTTCTCACATGCTACCAAAGTAATTTCTCCAAGCAAGTCTTCAACTGTACATGAACTGTGAAACTGCATATGTTCATGCTGATTTTAGAAAAGGCAGAGGAACCAGAGATCAAATTGTCAACATTTGTTGGATCGTGGAAAAAGCAAGAGAATTCTAGAAAAATGCCTTCTTCTGCTTTATTGACTATGCAAAAGCCTTTGACTGCGTGGATCACAACAAACTGTGGAAAACTTACTGAGATGGGAATACCAGACCATCTTACCTGCCTTCTGAGAAATCTGTATGCAGGTCAAGGAGCAACAGTTAGAACTGAACATGGAACAGCAGACTGGTTCCAAATTGGGAAAGGAGTACATAAAGGTTGTATATAATCACCTTGCTTATTTAACTTATATGTAGAGTACACCATGTGAAATGCCCAACTGGATGAAGCAAAAGCTGGAATAAAGATTGCTGGGAGAAATATCAATAGTCTCAGATATGCAGAAGACACCACATTTATGACAGAAGTTGAAGAGGAACTAAAGAGCCTCTTGATAAAATTGAAATAAGAGAGTGAAATATCTGGTTTAAACTTCACATTCAGAAAATGAAGATCATGACGTTTGGTCCCATCACTTCATTGCAAATAGGTGGGGAAACAATGAAAACAGTGAGAGACTTTATTTTTGGGGGCTCCAAATCACTGTAGATGATGACTGCAGCTATGAAATTAAATGATGCTTGCTCTTTTGAGGAAAAACTATAACAAACCTATACAAATTTTTTAAAAGTAGAGACATCACTTTGCTGAAAAAGTTCAGTATATACAAAGCCGTGATTTTTCCAGTTCTCATGAATGGATGTGACAGTTGCACCATAGAGAATGTTGAGTGATGGAGAATTGATGGTTTTGAACTGTGGTGTTGGACAAGACTCTTGAGAGTCCCTTGGACAGCAAGGAGATCCACCCAGTCATCGTAAAGGAAATCAAACCTGAATATTCATTGGAAAGACCGATGCTCAAATTGAACCTCAAATACTTTGGCCAACTGATGTGATGAACTGACTCATTAGAAAAAAAAAAACCCTGTTACTGGGAAAGATCAAAGGCAGGAGGAGGACGATGACAGAGGATGAGATGGTTGGATGGAATCACCAACTCGATGGACATGAGTTTGCCCAAGCTCCAGGAGCTGGTGATTAAATGTGAGTCCTGATGTGCTGCAGTCCATGGGGTTGCAGGGTCAGACATGACTGAGAAACTGAACTGAACTGAACATATCACATAGCAAATACTGCCGGGAGACAGCGTGAGGAATCCCACCCATGACAAGGTCACACGGCAGGAGATTTTGATGGGCAAGGACGAGTCAAATATCAGGGTTTTTCTCCCTGGCATTTCCTGGGCATGTACCCCCCAAAACTAAGAATCTGCCTGCTTTTCCACTCTTCTGACATTCTCTGGGAAAAGTCAACTAAGGGCTTTAGTCTTCTGCATTTGAAAGAGTGTTTCAATCCAAAAACCCCTCTGGTGGCTTTCTAGCCTGCCTGCAAGACTCTTACAGCTGCGCATGTGATTGCTTGAGGCCTCCTGACTGTGGGAGGCACAGGAAGCTGAATACATCCTAGGAATGTAGGGGCTTCCAAGGAGTCAAAATCATTAGAATAGGACTGACTAAAGGTTTCATTTGTTGAGCCAATACTTACTGCCAAATTTCCATATCTTTTATTTGTAAGATATAGTTGGTATATAGAAAAACAGGTAGTAGACCTGGTATTAACAATATTAGATCTTTGAGTTAAGTACTTTCTTTGTTACAACCCACTGCACCTTTGTTCTATAGGAATGTAGCTTTGGAGTTCTCTGATTAACGGACATTAATCTGGGAAGAGAGACATAGAAATGTTAACAGGCCTCTTGGCCAGAAGATGATGTAAACCACCTGAGACCTTTTGTACATGGGAGGGTATGCAAAAAGAAAGCCTTGTTTCAGTGAAGGTCAGGACTGCTGCCCTGCATAACTCTGCATATTCCATTATGCACAACTTGGGGTATATAAGCTGATTTTGAAAAATAGTTTTTGGAGTCTTGCATCTGGAGTCTTGCACCGATGCTGGGCTTCCCCCGTGTCTCTTCTTTACAATTTCTGGCTGAATTCCCATCTGGAGCGGGGAGGCTCACCACGTCTACTTACTTGCCCTGGCTTTTTAAGTCCTGGGCGAAAGGGAGCCCAAGGTGGGGCACCCTTAGAGATTCAAGTGGGCGCCGGTGGCCCAACGTAGATGGTGCAAACCTCTTGTCTCGAGGTTTTATTGGTTTTCCCCGTAAACCAAGTTATTCAGCCTCTTTTCTCCATCTTAATTTTCCCACTATACTATTATTCCCTAATCTAATCTTATATTTCTGAATAAATAAGTTTTTTCCTCGCCGTCACCGTCCCTGCTTCGAATTCCCTGGACCCGCCGGGGCTGGACCCCGGCAAATACTATTTGTAATTGGCATCTTTCTCCAGCAAGACTGAGGCTTCCTAAGGCCCGAACACATATCCCCAATCAAGTTTGCACCCATGCACAGAAGTCAGTGCTTAGCATTCATAAGGCATTCAGTGAGTTCTGATTGCAAGGGACCTCCATTTTAGTCCACATTAAGGAGTAAAGAAGATATTTATCATTTTGTCTCAAATAACTCCAAAATAGAAAAGAAAAATGAAAGAGCATTGTTTTACTTCAAACATCTGACAGCAGAGAGTGGATGCCTGAGGCGAGGAGCAAGCAAGGAGAGTTCTATAATTGCCACAATTCTATAAATAGTTTGCAATACAGACATGATAGGTGTACCTAGGCAGAGACAAATAGCTTTTCACAAGAAGAGAGATTTATGACTCTATATGGTTAGAATTCAAAGGAGAGAGCTACATACAGAGAACTGTGGGAAGGTACAGGTGATACCCTTCCAGGTTTCAACAGAGTTGATAATACTGTGTTCTGAATTATAGGGAACAATCCTTGAATCTCAAATTGCACCAAGTATAATTGTGTCCCCACTCACTAGCATAGAAATTACTCTTTTTTGAATATAAAATTATTTAATTGGAGGCTAATTACTTTACAATATTATATTGGTTTTTCCATACATTGACATGAATCCACCACAGGTGTACACATGTTCCCCATCCTGTAACCCTCTCCCACCTCCCTCTCCATACCATCCCTCTTGGTTATCCTAGTGCACCAGCCCCGAGCATCCTGTTCAGTTCAGTTCAGTTCATTTCGGTTCAGTTCAGTCGCTCAGTCATGTCTAACTCGTTGCGACCCCATGAATCACAGCACGCCAAGGCCTCCCTGTCCATCACCAACTACCGGAGTTCACTCAGACTCATGTCCATCGAGTCAGTGGTGTTGTCCAACCATCTCATCCTCTGTCATCCCCTTCTTCTCCTGCCCTCAATCCCTTCAAGCATCAGAGTTTTTTCCAATGAGTCAACTCTTCACATGAGGTGGCCAAAGTACTGGAGTTTCAGCTTCAGCATCAGTCCTTCCAAAGAAATCCCAGGGCTGATCTCCTTCAAAATGGACTGGTTGGACCTCCTTGCAGTCCAAGGGACTCTCAAGAGTCTTCTCCAACACCACAGTTCAAAAGCATCAATTCTTTTGGGCTCAGCCTTCTTCACAGTCCAACTCTCACATCCATACATGACTACTTGAAAAACCATAGCCTTCTCAGGAGGGAGCAGACAAACTGATAGAACTTATATCTCTTCAACACTAGATATGTTTGGCATACACAGACAATATTAGACATTCATGTTTGATTTTCACAGTTCAGTCTCCTCAATCTTCTCCTCTCTTGCTCATTCTGGGCAACAGGGAATGCACCAATAAACCACAGCTCAATCACTACACACAAAGCCGGATGATATTTGCTGAGTCTTTCACATAAACCAGTGAAAACATGTTTCCTCCTATTTCACACTCTTGGCTCTTTTCAACCAACCACAGCTGTTGTCCTACCTCCTGGGATTCTGGTCCTCTGTCACTTGCAACCATGTTCCTATACACCAGGCCTCAATTGCACCCAATGAAATTCCTATTCAGAGTAGCCATAACACATGCAAAAAGGGAAAGAACAGGTAGCTCTTTACTCTCCTCTCTTGTTCCTTCACTACATACATTCACGGAAAACCTGTGTAGCAAGTTTGTTACATACAAACTTTCAAGTTGACAACTTTCAAACATGTAAAAGTGCATTTGTATGTGCAATCACATCAGTTAGTTCACAGATCTGACACCCATTTTCGTGGGCACAACCAAGACAAGTTGGTGTGCATTTGTGTCCTTTACTGTACAGAACTGTATGGAGTACAATAGTGCAGAACTTTTATTTCAAGCGTACGCTGTTTGAAAGGAAGCATAAATTCAGTGGTAATGTAGACTGTACTACTATTCTATTTTTAAAGGTGTGCTTAGTTGCTCAGCTGTGTCTGAATTTTCAACATATGGACTGCAGTCCACCAGGCTCCTCTTGCCACGGNTGGAGTACAATAGTGCAGAACTTTTATTTCAAGCATACGCTGTTTGAAAGGAAGCATAAATTCAGTGGTAATGTAGACTGTACTACTATTCTATTTTTAAAGGTGTGCTTAGTTGCTCAGCTGTGTCTGAATTTTCAACATATGGACTGCAGTCCACCAGGCTCCTCTTGCCACGGGGATTCTCCAGACAAGAATACTGGAGTGGGCTCCCATGCCCTGTCCAGGTACTGCAATATTAAAAATATTTCTTTTATTGTGTTTGTTTTTTATGTATTACTTGTGTGAAAAGTATCATAAAGCTATGAAACTACAGTAATATATAGTCAATTGTCTTAGTTGGCTACCTAAGTAACTTTGCTGGATTTATGAAGAAATTGGGATTTTTGAGCACCCTTTTCAAATGTAGCTTGTTCATATACAGGGGACTTACTGTTCTGCTAAGACCTGTGGATCCAAAAGTGTACACATACCCTCCAGGTCCAAGGAAGTCACATTCTTGGTTGGAATTTTAGAGTAAACATGAGATTTCCATAACTCTAGCGATTTCAGTATTTTCAAAAGACCTTGATCAGGACAAACAAATTCTAAAGTAGAAATAGTCATTGTGTTTCTGCCCACTTCTAGAAAGTGTTGCTAAGTTCTCAATACTGGATCTTATAACACTGGTGGATTAGAGGGAGAAGTGATGTGAACAGAAATAAGGAAGGTGAGACAGGTAGGTCAGAATGTGAGGTAACAAAAGGTATTTAGAAACTGAAGAATTGAGAGGGATTTGGGACCTGAGTTGGAAAAGCAGTTTTCAAAACAAATTGGGTCATGTGGTATGTGTAATCCTCTCTTCAGTCTTTAGAGAATCTCTACTGACAAGTCTGCCTCTATTTTCTGAAGCACAGTTCAGATTCATCTAGTTCTTTCTCATTGCTGCTCCTTTCTCTTGGTTCCCACACTCTGCCCAGCCATTTAGCCTATTCCATTCTTTTGTTGTTGTTGTTGTTTTTCTTTAAGGCAGGTGCTTCAGGCTACTTACAAAATGATCGATTCTCTGCTTCTCTTTCAAAACTGAAAATAATTTTTTATACAGCCATGAGCCCAGTAGTTACAGGGAGTCATTTCCTGCCCACTTGTGTTCTTAGTCATGACAGGTGACTTAGAGATGCAAGCAGATCTGTAAGAGGGATTTCTTGGAAGACTGCTTTCAAGGAGGTGATTTAGCTGAGAGATGGGACTCTTCCCTTCCCCACCTACTTCCTAACTGTTGTCTGGATTTTAGTTGTGTTGGCTGGAACTCCTGCAGTTGTATTGGACAGTCATGTAACCGTGGAGATAGCTAGCACCCAAGCCCTGTCTGGCCCAGCTCCAGCTTTGTTTCAGTGAGAGAGAAAAATCAAGTTTATCTTGCTAAAGTGATAGTTTTAGTTTTTTTGCAATGTGCATCCAAACTTAATCCTAATATTACTATGTGTTTAATATGATATAACCTTATTATTTTGTTCAGTTTAGTGAATATATTTATATTTTACATTTCTCTAATTTTTATTTTGTAAATTGATTCATCAACCATTATATCCAAATTGTATAAATGCAAAATTATGATTTTAACCATGCTTTCTTTTAGATTTTGCATTTTTATACTTTCTTTTCTTCTTTTCTTTACTGTTTTCTTCATATTTGTACAGCCTGGGACATGTGCTCTCTTCTAACCTCATCCATATTCATATCTGTATGCCAAAACAGACTGAGAGCTGTGTGGGGAGAACCAAAGAAGAGTGAATTACAGGGACATGAATGAAGGGTGTTGGCCCTTGCTACTCATCATGAATGTTCTTCAGAAGGATGACATTCCCCTGCCCTTTCGTGTGCCACCACCTCCAGGCTTGTCATGACCATGGAAGATTCTTTGGCCAGTGGAATTTGAGTAAAGGTGATGTCTCACTTCTAAATGGAAGTATTTTCTGTCCCACTAGCTAGAATGGACATGTAATGACAGGAGCTGGAGCAGCCATATTAGACCAGAGGTAAGTAACACAGGTGGAAACGTGACAAGAAAGATGTGGGCCCTCATCTCTGTGGAGAGACCTGCACTAAGCTTATATGAAAGAGAATTGAAATTGTTTTGTATTTAAGACGATGTTATTTAGGGTTTGATTACAGTCATTGAACCTGTAACCTAATACTCAGAATAGCTGATCTTTGTGTTAGCCTTTTCTTGACATTAGGGTCTGAATGAGACAATATGTATACTTAGAAGTGAGTCAAGTGACAGCCATGCCCTCTTGAAGCTGTGCTCTAGTGTGGGATTCAGAAACTCAAACAGGAACAAAGCCACATGTTAGGAGAGCTTCAAGATCATGTAGAAATCCTTGGGAGGGGAACCTCAATCAGTCCTGATCTCAGGAGGTTGCTTAAAGCAGTGAAAATCCTTGATCAGTCTCCTCATAAATAGACCATGGTGCCAAGTTTCATGTAAAAGTGATTTATTTGAAATTCCTTCCAGAGTGTTTTCCATTTTGATCCAGTGCTTAAAATATGTGTTTGAGACCTAGTTTGGGAAGATTGCAAGTGCCCCAGGGCGGCTAAGCCAGTGGGCCACAACTACTGAGCCTGAGTGCCCTAGAGCCTGTGATCTACATCAAGAGAAGCACA
>SJYA01003144.1:1998487-2186784 GCA_006410615.1 Neotragus moschatus | reverse complement strand
AAAAAAAAAAAAAAGGCAGATCTATTCCTAGCACCTGCCAAGAATGATGTTTTTCATTTCCCAGTTCCACAAAGTAAAAGAGCAGCCTTCCATTCTGAACCAGGTAAGCAGGTACTGACTCTTTTTCTCTTTTAAAGGTTGATTCTCTTTCCTTTTTAAGGTTGATTAGTAGATTTATTGGGCTTCCCTGGTGGCTCAGATGGTAAAGAATCCGCCTGCAATGCAAGAGACCCAGGTTCAACCCCTGGGTTGGGAAGACCTCCTGGAGAAGGGAGGCTGCCCACTTCAGTATTCTTGCCTGGAGAATTCCATGGACAGAGGCGCCTGGCGGGCTACTCATCCAGATTTATCATGGCAATAAAACACTGGTGTGTTAAGGCAGGGCTCTCAAAGGTTTTGGTTTTAATTTTTGAAAAAAAGCTTTTCTGGCTGCACTGCATGTGAGATCCTAGTTCCCCAATCAGGGATCGAACACATGTACCCTACAGTGAAAGCATGGAGCTTAACTACTGGAATGCCAGGGAAGTTCCAGGTTTTGGTTTAAAACACTAAAATGCGTTAAGAACATTGAGATCAGTCAAAGGGTGAAATATGAAAATTTTTTCAGGTTTCTTTTACTCAATGAAAAAGTGAATAAAGCTATGGAAGGGATTCACTGTTTTCGAGAGGATTGTCATGTAGGAACTCCAATATGCCTTCTCCCTGGAACTTGGTAATAAAATAATGAGACTGTCCTCTGAAATTAAACTGGGGAATTAGCACTTACTAGATATGGCATAGGTAAAATCACTGTAAAGATATAACCAAAACGTCCTTATATGGCAAGAGTATTTAAAAAATGATATGACCACAAGGGAAGGGAAAATGGTCACAGAATCCTGGGAAAGGACTTGACTTGTAAAGCCTCCCCGCAGGGAAGGAAGGAGCTGGCCCTGAGGACAACAGCCAATTCTAGAGCAGCTGTAGTTTTTGGTAAATTAAGTAAAACTGTCATTTTCATATAACATTCTTAAAACTCGGTTAATTTAAGTTCATCTCTAAGAGGTGGCTTTACTGACAAAATTCGGGTTTCTGAGCCAGCAGAGAGTACAGGTCAAGTCAGTAATACAAACAAATAATATGAATGTCAACCTGTGATGATGTGTGTGGCATGGCTGGCTGGCCCTTCTATAGGGATACACATACCCTTCTCTTACTGAGCAGCCATAAGGTTTTTTCCTCTTTGAACCTTTACAAACATCATTAGCTTTTCCCCATAATATGTGATGAAAGGCAATAATAAGTTTAATACCAAAATTTAGAATATTTCCCTAAACTGTGCTTAGGGAAAATGAATTTCCCATTGAAGTATACACCAGACTTTCAGGCAAATGGATGATGAATACGACAGAATATCTAGTTAATTTGTTGTCAAAGGTTGCTAAAGAATTATGGTTTGCTTTTAATTTCTGGAAGTTTATTACTTACCTTGTCCTATAGAACGACTTGCAAAATTATACATATTCAAAGCTATTGCAAAGTCTTCTAGGTTGTTCAAAAACTGGAAAAATGACCTGAATTCATCAAATGTAATGCCCTATATTGGGAAAATACATGTAAATATATTTAGCATTGTCAAATTAATTAAAATAAATATCCAAACTTACTAGATATAAATATACTAAGCCTCAGCAATATATCTTCTAAGTAAATATTTCCAGGGTACTTTCTGAAACCTTCTTTCTCCAAATGGAATGTAAAATTTCACTCAATTTTTTCCCATGGGTAATGTGCTACTATTAGCAATGATAGGTGAAAACACTGTCATATCAGCACAGTTTAAAAAAATGCTACAATAAAAATAAACTTAAAATTTTCTATTTTATTTCAAGCCTGGATTTTTTAAGCCTCGAAAGTAAATATGATCATTATGAAAAAAATATTTACAAACTTTCTCCTGTACATGTATTCTTTAAATATATTTTGGCATTAGGTCATTAATGCCTTTATAATGACAAGGCAAAATAAAGATGTCCCAAAACCCACAGCAGTGTGTTTTTACTTGTTCCTGCTATGATAAGGCTGTCAGGACAGAGGAAAGAGGTACAACGCACATAGAGCTCTGGGAGGCCCAACACAGGGTTTGGGGTAGGATCATGGACAGGACTCAGTAATGTTATTTACATGAAATGAAATTATTGCCACTGTTTATAGCTTCAGTTAAACAGGAGAGTTACTTGAAGTAAGCACAATGTATCTCTGATAAAACAAATTTGGACAAGAAGAGCTATATTTAATTAATGTGTTCTTAGCAAAATGAACAAAACTGAGAGAGAAAAATAAACTGAGAAAGGAGCAGAGCTTAGGCTTAACAAATTCTGACCTTCCTGCTGGGGTAGCAGGAGAGGGGAAACTTATTATATAAATAATATTTATATAATAGGTAAGTATGTATTAGGTTGGAAGGAGAGACCTCATTGAGAAGTAACATAGTGAGCCATGTGTATATCTAAGAG
Source organism: Neotragus moschatus (assembly GCA_006410615.1). Classification (NCBI taxonomy): domain Eukaryota; kingdom Metazoa; phylum Chordata; class Mammalia; order Artiodactyla; family Bovidae; genus Neotragus; species Neotragus moschatus. The sequence continues at coordinate 2,184,289 of SJYA01003144.1, read as the reverse complement.
AAGAGCTTCAGGGACTGGCTGTCTCCTTTTCTAGTCCTCATGACCTTTGGTCCTCTTCATAATATTTACCATTATCTGAAAAGATATCATTTACTATTTTTCCTTTACTTGTTTGTTGTATCTCTCCAATGAAATATATTCCATGAGAGAAGGATTTTGTTGATCTTATCACTTTATTCACAATGGCTTGAATAAGGCCTAGTAAACAGCAGAATAAAACCTAGTAAATACTATAAATAATAGCTTACTATCTCCTAGACAAATGAGTGGAAATGAAAAAGCATTTTAGAAATGTAAAGTGCTATTGAAATACTATTAGTTGTTATTCTTTTGGAGAGATGGAAATGACAGGAGAAAGGAAAGGCAGAAGTAAGATGTAGGAACAACACTGGCTGAGAGTCTTGGGTTTGAATCCTTGGCAAGTGTCTTAAGTGCCTGAGAGCCTCAGGTTTCCATTTTCTAAAAGAAAGTTGTCAGTATCTGGAAGGTTGCTCTAAGGACTAATGAGATAATGCCGAAAAAAAAAAAGAAAAAATCAGTGAGAATCAATGCTGGTTCACTTGCCATATTTTCCTTTTCTCATTGTAATGATTTGTTACGTTTAAGACATGCTATGCTTAGTTGCTCAGTCATGTCTGACTCTTTGTGATCCCATGGACTGTAACCCACCAGGCTCTTCTGTCCATGGGATTCTCCAGGCAAAAATACCGGGGTGGGTTGCCTAGCCTTCCTCTAGGGGATCTTCCCGATCCAGGGATCGAACCCAGGTCTCCTGCACTGAAAGTGGATTCCTTACTGTCTGAACCTCCAGGGAAGTCCAAGAAAACTGTATGTTTAAGAGATCTCTGTCAATGAAAAATTTTCAGAAGCTGAATTTAACTTAAAAGGAAACTTTATGTTTTTTATTTTTTTGGCTACCCCACGTAGCTTGCAAGATCAGAGTTCCCTGATCAGGCCATGGCAGTGAAAGCACCGAGTCCTAACCACTAGAATGCCAGGGAATTACCCAAACAAAATTTATTATTTTGAAATAATCTGATGTAAAAAAATAGTTACAAAGAGTTCAAATATAAAAATATATATGTAAAAAACAGTACAGAGAGTTCCCGACACACTTCACCCTAGAATTGAATTTTCTGAATTATGTATTTTTATAATTTTCCACTGGATAAAAGAGAAAAAGCAGATACCTCAAGGCCCTAAATAATACACCAGTAGCTTGAGAAAATAGTATAGTTTCCAATATTTATTCTTAGGAAAGTGTCTATGAATTGGAAGAAATTTAGTTCAACATGTAAAACAGATTAAAAAAAACCAAACCCTAAGAGATTATATAAACCAATAGTCAAAAACATCCAGTCCTTTTTTCCTCATTTCATGGGGACCTGCAGAACTGTCAGCACCGTCACAGTGTAAACAAAGTCAAACTGTTTGCAAGTTTTCCTTGGGTAGATTAACTTGATCCTTCTACAAACACAAACAGAAGGCAATACATCCCAAACATCCCATGCTTTAAGAGGTGCTTGTAACACCAGTTCTATTCGGTTGCAGTGATGCATTCAAATACCACTAGATAATGTAACTGCTCAGAACTGCTGAAAATATGTGCTACTAAACAAACAGACAATCAGTTGTCCCAGGTTCTTAACCATTCATGCCGTCCAAACTCTTTGAAAAACCTCACTTCAACTACTGATAAAATCATTCACTCATCAATAGCTGTCTTCCAGTGACCTTTTTTTAAGGATATTAGGGAAATGAATAAAGTGTGACTGAAATTATGTCAATATAAACTATTTTATATGAGGTGATGTTTACATAGTAGCCAAAGCATATAGCTCAGCAGAATTCTCTTGAAAAATGATATTCATAATGTGAGTAAAACAACTGTTGATAACATTAAAGGTTTTAAACATGTCTAAGAAAAATAAGGGTTAAAATAAATAAAAAATTTAATAATTTTTAAACAAGAAAAATAAGGATATGTACCCAGAATTTTGAATTCATCAGTTTTTAAAATTTAGCAGAGCACTTAAGACACATAGGAACAAAGAGTGAAATATATTCAAAGTATGTATGAATCCACAGGGGAGCAGAACTAACAGGACAATATATTTTATAGACCTATATAATTACAAGCTAATAACATACTGTTAACAAAATAAAAATGAGGACCAGATACCTTTTCTTCAGGTATACTGTAACGCACATTTTCCAAAAATACTGATGTATTTTCCACATTTGTATATCGTAAAAGAATATGAGCAAAGTCTTCTTCACTGATAGTATTCATCCCATTAGAATAGGAAAGGAATTCTATTTCTAAAACTTCTGTTTGGAGGTTATCCATGAACCTGTGACAAAAAATATATAAGCAATGAATAAGATAAGTGAAGAGTGATGGTAACAGATGGTACTTGGCCTCTGAAGACTTTTGCTCCTTACTCTGTAAAATGGGCATAACAACAATACCTTGCAGGGTAGTGATCAGACTTAAAGGAGTTAATGTGTCCTGCCTAGTATTTACTATCATAAACACTGTATACGTGCTTATTATTACTTATTGTTACTGTGGCTTACTAAGACTAAGGAATTGGTAATATTCTTTCTTCTGAACACATAGGAAATAATCTAGATATCTAGACTTTTTTTTTTTAATCATTCAATGACTTCCTATTATATTTATCAATATGACTACTGGTACACAGGCACTGATGGAAGTGGATATTTGTTGTATGTTATAGAGAGTATCTTTAGTTAAAATGAAAGCAGCAAGGAGGTGAGTGTCACTGCAATAGATGACTCCTTTCTGACTTTAGCATGTTAACATTTTTCAATGAGTATAAAAATTAAGCTCACCTATAAAAATCTTCAAAGTTGAGTTCAGCTTTTCCTTTCTTCCCAAAAAAGTGTACAAGAAGTGTAGTATCTGTTACTAAGTTTGTAATGTCATCAGCACGCTTAAAAAATAATCACAATTTGAAAGTTAGTTACAGCAAAATAGAATAGGAATATCCAATATCCCCCAAAGAATGTAAATATATTAAAATTAGAGTAAAAAGCATAAAGATGTATCAACACATGCCATTACAGTTAATAAGAAGTTCAAAATATGAAAACAGAATTATAGATGAAATTGATGTTTATCTTCAAAAAGCTTAAAGCTCTGATTATATAAGAAGTATTCAACCTCACATTGTGGTTTGAGTCTTTCAAGGCCCTTTATGTGACAATACAAATACTAAAGTGTTAGTTGCTCAGTTGTGTCTGACTGTTTGCAACCCCATGGAATGTAGCCCACCACATTCCTCTGTCCATGGGATTCTCTAGCGCAAGAAGACTGGAATGGGTTGCCATGTGCTCCTCCAGATGATCTTTTTGACCCAGGGATCGAACCTAGGTCTCCAGCATTGCAGGCAGATTCTTTGCTGTCTGTCACCCGGGAAGCCTCTATGTGACACTAGGTTAGTATAATTTTTGAGTAGTGCTTGAAAGGCACTACTACTTTTACCAATAACTTTAGGTTGAGGACGTAGACTGATGTAATGCAAAGAGGACAGGATTTGAAATCAGAAGACCTGAGCTTACTGACTTTTTTGATCATCGGCTTCCTTACCTCTAAAATGGGAAAAGCCCTATCTGTAATAACCATTTTGAGGATAAAACCAGAATGTGAGTGTAAATGAAATATACAAATGTCCTTATTGGTAGTCAAAAGATGTTTTGGACAAAAGCATTAAAACCTTTGGAGGGGGAGAGAAGATATCTCCTGTTAATTACAGACATTCTTCTATGATTGTGTATAATCAACTCTAGTCAGTTTATTATCCATGGAATAGCTTAACTCAGTAGGGGGAGGAAATATCAAGATATTGAGAAGCATGCCTAAATGGAGCATAAAAACGGAGGCTCAAGCTGATCAGAAGTCAGCAAGAAGGACTGGAGTAATCATCTGCAGGCCAGAGGGATGGGATGTGGAAGAGGTCAGGATGGCTAAGAGGAGGAGCAGGGGACAGGTTTTAGAGCAAGTTGCTACTTCACAAATAAGCAGTAGTGTGATGAGCAAACAGGAACAATGAGCTCAAGAGTCAGATTTCTGAGCTTTAAATCCTGACTTTTTCCCTCATTGGTTAAGTGGCCCTGGGGAAGTTAATCTCACTGAGGATATTATTATCCTCAGGAATAACAGCAGTACTGTTGTTATATGTAAATATAACCTTAAAGGGGCATGAGGATTAGATAACACCTGTTAGTCAGCACTATCACTGGCATATTGTAAATGTTCAATAAATGTTAGCTATTATTACTCATTTCTGTCAAATTTGTATATTCTAAGAAGTTGAAAAAGGACAAGACAGGAAATAATGTTGGAACTTAATGCAAAAATATTTTTTTACATGGTATACTCTTACTTCTTTTGTGTCATTGAAACTACATATATTATATAGATCTAACAAAATGCGGTACAATGAGAGGATATAGGAACACTAAAAGTTAGTGAACTCAGATAACATAATTACAAATGTTTTCCTCTGGTGTTGTCATGTTCCTGACCTCAAGACATAATACACTGAAATGAGATGGCTTTGTTTCACATAGCTTTTAAATAATGACCTCATTCGGCCAGTTTTTCTCATGCTCATTGAGCAGAGCAAATCTTCATTTACAGTCTTTCATCATCAAAATCTTATTAGACTTAGGTTGCACTTATCCAGATAATCCAGATCCACAGAGGCATAAATAACAGTTGGACATTAGAGAGAAAAATTAGAAAATGGAAATGGTGAAAACCTTTTCCCCTCATTCAGTGAAACAGATTACTGTTGGCAGTCATTGAAAACTATACCAGTATCCTTGGTATCCTAACAGTGTTATATAACTTAAATCACAGGAGCACTGAGACAAAAATAGAGACTTTATCCCTTTGATTCTTGTGCTTATTGTTAAAATAAAATGAATTCAGGTGTTTTCATAACAAAGCAAAAAAAGAACCCCATGGGCCATTTACATGAAGAGCCATTATCTAACTCTATTCTGACTAAAAATTACTTTAAATGACTTCATAAAAAACAAAATAAATTTTAAAACCTGCATAAAATAAAAAATATGTCAAATTATTAAAGAGTTTTAAGAAATTCTTTCAATGTATTTTTATTGATTACTATGTGATAATAATCTTATCAAGTTCTATTCAAGGGCTGGAGGAAACCTTCAAACTCTTGATATGTTAGTAAAGGTTTTAAATAACTTACTAAAACTTATTAAGGGTTAGTAATGTTTAAAGCAAATAAGAAAAAAATCTAAATTTCATCTGTAAAGCTCAAAACAGTTTGTATAATTCCAGTACTCACAGACTGTACTCAACAGTTATACAAGAGACATAATGTACTATGAATTTATTATCTATTATTTTGGTTAGAAAGTGGTATAATTTTTCTGAAAGCGGCATTCTCACATTTTCATTATCACAGGGTTTTACTATCATTGAAAAAAATCTATGGTTAGAAACAGTTCTGAAATAAGCATATGAGAGGCTAATATTAAGTTTACCTACATTATGTAGAGAGACCTGCTTTACTCTCAATATTTAAATTTTAAATATAAATGAAACAAAGAAATACAAGTATATACAGATCTAAGCTTTCTTTCTGAACTAATCTGAATCCTGAAATACTGATACTATTAACAATTCAGTGTTACACTGGCATCAGTAATAACTGATAAGGAATTATAATGAGTTGGAATTTAACTACAGCTAATTCTCAATTATCCTCTCTAATATTAGGAAGGTAGTAACAGAGATAATCCCTCAATAATTATTTTACCTGAAAACACAAGTTTTGTTTTCTTTTCATTTTACTTCATACTTCCCTCCATCCAATTTATTTTCATGATTTTCATTAGAGAGGATAATTGAGAATTAGCTGTAAATTCCAACTCATTATAATTCCTTATCAGTTATTACTGATGCCAGTGTAACATTGAATTGTTAATAGTATCAGTATTTCAGGATTCAAATTAGTTTTAATTAAATTAGCCAGCTTATGATTATAGCTGTGGATTGATTACAGTCAATGGTGTGCTAGTAAACTAGCTTGCAAAGGGAAAAAAAAAAGCCAGATTTGTGGTGTTTGCCAATGTCTAATACATCCTATCACGGCCACTTTGAAGGTATCAATGGGATTTCACAGAATGCTGAGTTGGGAAGAGAAGTGCTGTAAAAGCCGGCCCCAGCACAAGTCTGAAAGAGCGATAAACATATTCAAGACATCCTATGTGAATCTTATATATAAGATCTTTGAGTATATATACGAGCTGACTGGTCTTCTGATATTAAACCTCCCAAGATTTAAATTAAAGCAGATTGTGTCTAACTGCAAGAATTTCTTTCTAGCAGAGTTAAATGAGATTAAAGATAGGCTGGAGGCTGAGAGGCAAACAGTCCATGGTAGAGAGAGACAGCAAGACAGAACTGCTAATTTGGAGCTGGGCACAGTTGGCTTGTAGGGACTCTAAGGACTAGTGTCCCCAGTTGCTCTTACTTTTAGGTACTGACTACTATGTGCCTACATAAATGATTACAGAATTAAGCACTTCTAAAATATGTGTAAGTGGAATATCCATTAGCACTTTATGCCCCAAAATAGCTAGAATTTAAAAAGGTGATTTTTAAACATTAATAATTACTAGCCATAATCACATTAGTTTTATATATCACATATAGACTAAATATAGGGCAAATGCTTTATTTACTTGTTTTAGGATTTTAAAATTGAGCACAAGTGGCAAAATTAGCAATTCTAAGTGTCTACCATGCTCTCAAGATGTCAGTTGAGTAACACTGTATATATGGGTAACAGAAGTCATATCTGATCCAGTTTACTTCTCTAGATATTTTTAAGTGTAATTTTTAAAAACAAAACTTTAGAAAAAGAAATGAGAAGCCAACTTTAAAGACAAAAAGATAATGAAAAAATACATTCCTTAGTATTTACTGAAAAAGTCCTTTATGATAAGCCAGCCAGCCATCTCTAATAAAGTTCTTAAAAATTCTTAATAGGAAACATAGAACAGTATTCAACCTATAACACATAGCCCATCTTTTAAAATGATAAATTCCTATTAACGGGCAAAAGGAGAGTAGAGTGGTGGGAGCTGTCCGCCTGAGTGCAGCAAAAAGGTACATGTCTCTATGGAATTTGAAAACAATAATGAGTGATGTAATGGTCGGTCTGCTTTTAATTTTCCATGCACTGGCAATCCTAATCAATGTCAAGGAAAAATGTTCCTCCCTTCCTGGACAGACTGCTCTTAGAACAATTCCCCCATGCCCACCCTTGGTGAGCTGCTCACTATGAATAGTGGGAAATTGGATTGTTTAAATCTACTGTAATTCTAAAGCATTAGATATCTAAGTTCACATAACATTTTATGGTTCATAAGTTATGTTTTAAGTTTATAAGGCTAAAAGAGTCAGTGAAACTATAAATAGTATTTTCAAATTTCCTAAAAGTGATCCTAAAGTGAAAAATAATCTTTCCTTTTAATTAGGTTGGAAAGTCAAGTTTTTACAACAAGCAAGTAGATTTAGACAATTAAAGGTGACCTTGCAGCCCCTGCCAGCACAGCTGACATAGTCAAATATACCAATTTATATATAGGAATTATTGCTTTCCTGGAGAAAAGGGAAGATACAAAATACATTTTTGGTTGACTCTAAAATGAAACAAGGACCAGATTAAGAAAGTGGCATGTGGTACAGGGACCTGGTTGAGGTCCGATTATACCTCTGCAAGGTCTGAGAAGAGTGCTTGGCTTGTGTTACGTCTTAGAGTATCCCAGTAGCTTCTGGAGATGAGTTCCTCAGCATCTGTTTTAAGTACCTGTGGAAATTTTTAAGAAGCACAACTGAAATCTAAAGAACAGTCCCAAACAATGATAATTTATACACTCTAATCTCTTCTAGCCAAACTTGAAAAGGGAAGAAAACACACTAGCTTACCTTTTTTGTTTTCTGCTGCACACAACAGTATTGTATTACATTGCTGGTAAACCCAGGCCATTTTCAAAGCGGTAACGTATATAACCACTATTTCTAAGTACAATGTGGCTTTGTCAAAAAATCACCTTCTTCACTCCCAGGCCCATGCCCTTCTACTGAGACATATATCCCTTCTAAGAAAGTGTGAAATAAAAATTTTATTCACACCTGTGTGAAGTAAATTCATTTGGAGGAGATTTTGGTAATTTTATAGCAATCTAGGAAAATTCTGCTTAACTTAAAAATGAATTGTTAGCTAGCATGCGTTAGTGCATCAAAGAATCAAAATGACCACATCCATACATTAGAGAAAATTTAGATTAATCCAAAGCTTGTCAGGAAGAAGTACGTGAGTTTCAGGCAAACCACTCAGAGCTAATCAGGATTTCTTAAGTGTGTCTAGGGTAAATAGATCAGCTACTTTCTGGTTTATCCCAAGGACACAGCACCAGCTTCTACCTCAGCACAGGCTAGTCTGAAGGTGATAATCAAGATGGAGAAGTGTTGTCTAATCTTCATATGAGCTGTAGAACTTCAAGCTTAACTTGGGCTGTAAACAAAAGTAATTAAATCTGGTTTCTGTCAGAATTTATCATGGACGATTTCACAGATTCTTAGGCTTGGTCTTCTTTGGGTTACTTTGAGAAGAAAAATGCTGCATAATGAACCTAGGGGTGAGTGGCTGACGATGAGAGAATTTTCATTTCTCGTGTGTGTTAATTTTCAAAAGTCCAGTGCCCCTAATGAAATTATAAGCATCTGGGAATTATTTCAAACACCTATATTTTAATTCATAATTATGAACTAGAAAACACTGCCTACTGCCTATATTTTAATAAACTCTTAATAAAATGTTTATAATAAGGTATCATTAAGCAGAAGTCACTTATATAACATATATGTATTTACCACTGTAACAGTAAACATAGTAATATGGCAAGAGAGTGTGCTCATCACCCCCTTTAGTAACTAAATAAGCTTTCACCAAGTAAAATTAGCTGAGTGGAGAGCTAACACATTTCTTTTTCTTTTCCATAGATATAATAGAACTTTGATAAATGGTTACTAGATTAAATACTCTGCCAAATTATCTAAATATTTTGACTGTGGATATATTTTTAAACTGTAACTAGAAAGTTGGTATACAATAAAAGAAAAAGGATTGTTAAACCAATGAAACTAGAAAATAAGGCTTACTGCACAATTATTAGGAGGATAACAGGAGATTTGTTCTATGAAGCCAGGCCTCTCCCCTACTTTCAAACACTGGTCACCATCACCCCTTCCTGCCATCACACACAGACTTTGATGACATTAAAAATATTTACAACATATGAAGGGATAAAATTAGTTTTACAATCTATATTGACATGGATCGCTATAGGAAAAAATGTATGTTCTGAGAACAGAAGAGAGAGAGGAGGAAGAAAGGAAGGAAAAGAGGAAGAGAGAGAGGAAGGAAGAAGCTAGAGTATGAAGAATTCAGGTACTGGAACCCTAACCCCAAGGTGATGGCATCAGGAGGAGGTGGGCCTTTGGGAGGTGATCAGGTCATAAGGCCAGAGCCTGCAAGGATGGGACTAGTGCCCTTAACAAAGGGGCCTGAAAGACCTCACTTCCCCTGCCCACCACCTGAGGACACAGTGAGAAGGTACAAGGAAGTAGGCCCTTAACAACTATTGCACTGAGGCTGTTGGCTTGCTGACCTGGGACCTCCAGCTCTCAGAACTATGAATAAATGAGCATTCATCATAAGTCATCCACTTTATGCTATTTTTATATAGCAGCTCAAACAAACACAGAAGGAAAGAAGTAAGGAAATAAAATAAGGGAGAATGGGAGGCTAGAAGAAGGGAATAAAAAAGGTGGTTAGAGGGGAAAAAAAAGACTGATTTAGAGATGGGAATATACCACTGTGGGAAGCAGAACAGTGGTGTTCTAAGGTTGTTCATGTCCAGATAGGCAAATAAACTATATACATAGTATATTTGAGAAAGGTTATACTCAGAGATTAGGCAAACTAGAGGGAAAAAAAAATCCCAAAATAGCAGCCCATAGAATTGGGCAGGAAACTGTCTTTGCTATTAGTGATATTTAAAAATACACACAGAAAAATAGAAACAAACAAAGGAAAATTACAACTTTATAATTTGGGCCAATACAACAACTGTGCCCTGAGACACCATAATCTGTGAATTGTAATTTAAAGTCACACGGGACTGCAGGTATCTGCAGTGTATCACAGAAATACACCCACACACAAGTCTTCCTGTAAAACACACACCCTTAATCCAGGCCTTCAAGAATCACCACAGACACATTCCAACAAATACATGCTCATAATATGAGATTGTGCGTGCATGCTAAATAGCTTCAGTCATATCAGACTCTTTGCAACACCATGGACTTGTAGCCTGCCAGGCTCCGCTGTCTGTAGGATTCTCCAGGCAAGAATACTGGAGTGGGTTGCCATGCTTGCCATGCCCTTCCATGAAAGAACGTAAGTCACCACAAGTAGGAACTAGCAGAAAAAAACAATAGAACCAGAGCTGCAGATTTCAGATGTTGAAATGATTAACTGTGGAATACAAAATAAGCTTAATAAATTTAGAATATGAAGTTGCATGTGACAGGATTTTTTAGGAAAAACAGACTACTGAGAATTATTAGAAAAAGTAAAACTCCTAGAAATGAAAAATGAACCACTGAAATTTAACTGAACTGAACTATATACAGCTAGAGAGAAAATCATTAAACTTAAAGGTAATATGAATAAACTACACAGAATGCAGTGTGAAAAGAAATAATGTGGTAAATTAAATAAGAGTTGACAGACATAAAACATGAATACCTATGAAACCTCTAGAAAGTCACAGTCGAGAAAATGGGAGGGAGGAAACATTCAGAGAGACACTGGCAGTAAACATTCAAGAAATAATGAAAGCAAANACAGCTAGAGAGAAAATCATTAAACTTAAAGGTAATATGAATAAACTACACAGAATGCAGTGTAAAAAGAAATAATGTGGCAAATTAAGTAAGAGTTGACAGACATAAAACATGAATACCTATGAAACCTCTAGAAAGTCACAGTTGAGAAAATGGGAGGGAGGAAACATTCAGAGAGACACTGGCGGTAAACATTCAAGAAATAATGAAAGCAAACAATCCTCTCATTTGAAAAGTCCAATAAATTTCACGGTAAGTAAAAGCAGAAAGATAGACTGTAAGAAAATTGTAGAATAGCAAAGGCAAAGAGAACCTTAAAAGCACCCAGAAAGAAAACATATTAACTACAAAAGAATAATTAGACCCAGAGCAGACTTTTCAATTTCAACAATAGAAGCCAGAAGACTAGAATGACATCACAATTTACTGAGAACAAATGTCAATCTATAATAATATACCTAGTAAAATTACCTTTCAAATAATGGCATGTATACATATATCAAATCATTATACACCTGAAGCAAATATAATATTATATACAAATTAGTCTCAATTAAAACAAATAAACAAATCCACAGAAACAGAAGAGACTGGCGGAGGCAGGTGGCTGGAGGGGGCAAGGAACTGGGTGACAGTGGCGAAAAGGTGCAAACTAGCAGGAATAAGGTGAGTGAGTCTTGGGGTGTAATCAACATACCACCTGGTAACGACGGTCAACAATACTCTACAGTGTACTGGAAGCTGCTAAGACAATACATCTTAGTTTTCATCACGAGGAAAAAAAAATTATAACTGTGATAGGACAGATGTCAACTAGACTTATTGTGGTGATTATTTTGTGATAAATACATATATCAAATTATGTTATACACCGTAAACTGATACCATGTTATATGTCAATTATATCTCAATACACTGGAAAAAAAATAAGGGCAGAATAAAGAGATTTCCTGAGAGAGGGTTTTAAAAAAATTATCAGAAGATCATCACTTGGGGATATACTTTGTGAGTATAAGAATATGAGATTTAAGAAGGGGAGAAATTAACGAAGGAATTACTGAGAAAAGAATAGCAAATATATAAGTAATTTGAAACAAACATGGCTGATACCTATTTTAGAAGTCTAACTTGGTGGATTAAAAAAGACAATGGTAGACATTGTTGTTTTAAGTACACATGTCAGGTGCAGAAAGAATGTAGTACTAAAGAAATTTTAAACTCTATTTTTGAGAAAGAGAATAAAGATGCGGTCCAATCTAAGACTTTATTACTTTAAGTATATTTACTAAAATTTCAAGAATAACTACATAAAGAAAAGAAATACAGTGAATGTCTTCTAAACTAAAAATAAATCCAGTTTGTATTTGTATAAATACAAATGAAGAAAGGAGAAAAAAAATAGTATATAGAACGGCTAAAGTAAATCCAAATAAGTTAGTCATCACAGTAATATACACTGAATTTCCAATTAAAAAGCCCATGTTATCCACCCAGAAAAAATAAACTGATAAAGTACATAAGATACACTTAAAAAAAGACATATCCAAAATATAAGGAAAAAAATAGGTTGAAAATTATAAACCAGGCTTCTAGTAATGAAAAGCTAGAAAACAATGCCAATCTTCTCACTGAGAACAACTGAAGAAACTAGACAAAATATAATACAGACGCATCTTAAAGCATCTTAAAGACACTATCTGCCTTTTGTACTATATTTTCAGGTACAAAAGCAATGGTGGGTAAAATTTCTGAAGCCTTAGTACAATGACAGCAGTGGGACCAAAGACCAAAGTCATTACATTTTTCAGAAACTGTCACATTCTTCAGTTTCATATATTAAAATAAAATTCACTTAAGAATATACTTGCTGAAGAATAGAACTCATAATTTTGTTAATTTGATCTTTGAGCACACATCTTTTTAACATTCAGTGTGAAGGGAAGCAAGTATAAAGCACTTTTGAAGTACTATGGTTGTCTTGAGAAAAAACATCCAGGTGGTGATTTGTGTTGCAAGGTAGATTAGCCACTTTTTTCATGAACCATCATTTTTACTTGAAAGAACAACTGATAAGACAAACTATGGTTATTTAGACCCTGGTATATGGCAGACATCTTTTTGGAAAATGAATCCAGTGAGCCTGTCGCTTTAAGGGAAACAACTGATAGTATTTGCTGCCAAAACAATATACTGAACAGACTGAAAACATAAGCATCTAAGAGAAACTGGCTGTCTTCTAAGTCAGATGTTAAAGAGATTTAAAACAAATGTAAAAATACTACTTTCCTCATTATATTTTTGAAGTTATTTTTTCATAAAAAATGTTTAGGATAACAAGTGAATTTTTTATTATTTTTAATATATGAATAACTATTTAAAATTTTCTGAGTTTTAATTTCTAAAATGGTAACTATAGATAAATATATCCAAAATATGAACAAAACTTCTTTGGATTCTCAATATTATCTTCAACAATGTAAAGGGGTCCTGAGACCAAAACATTTGAGCACTGTTGCTTATAGTAATAAAAATGAATGAACTAGGACCATTCATTAGATTCAATAATGCAGATGAAGCTGACAATCATGATAATGAGTCAAAGAAGCAAGACACAGAAAAACTCATATAATATGATCTCATTTAATTGAAGATCAAAAGTGGGAAAAATCAAATTGTATCATTTTAGATACATAAAAAGGTTGTAAAATGACAAAGCAGTGACTGACATAAAGGTCATGATTGTGATTATCTTTTCCAGGAGAAGGATTATGATGGGAGATATATGAAGGGGCTTCTTGGGGAATTGTAAAGGTAATGCTTAATTTCTTGATCTATATTATATAGTAAACTTCTATTATTTTTTATTTCATATTTACATTTTATCAGCAGTAAATTTCCAAATTAAAATATATATTTTTAAAAACTCAAGGAAAGCTTCATTACTAGAAGCAAAAATAGATAGTAAAAAAACACAAAAAGGGAAAAGTCATATATTAACAAAAATAAAGGTAGTATTTATTTTGACAACTAAAATAGATTTTTAACACAAACACATTTCTAGAGATCTAGGGATAGTATTTAATCAAAGATTTAATTTTCTAAGATGATTTAAGTGATCTAAATATATTCCTATAGAGGTAATAACAAGGCTTAGAAATATATAAAATAAAACTGGAATTACAGGTAGAAATTAATAAGTCTATCATAGGAATGTGTAATTTAACACACTATTTGACCAAACAAGTGGACAAAAAATTAGTAATGATAGAGATTTAAAACACATACTTAATATGTTTGATCATGCATATATTACAACCCTGTACCCCAAGTTGGAGAATACACACTATTTTCAAACAAAGAACATTTATGAATATTGGCATTGTTTTAGTCCATAAAACAAGTTCAATTCGTGTTAAAAATTATATAATAACTGGTACATTTTTGGACTCCAATGAAATTTGGATAATAATCTTTAAAAATCTGTCAAACATAAGGCATGTCAAAGTCATGCCTTGACTTTGCATTATTGACCTCATGTTTGCCTTACTTATTCTTCTGGATGTTTTACATTTCTTTTCACCAAAGTAAGATAATCAAGAGTTCACTATATAAGAAATATGAAAAGAATTAGGGTTGTTTGGAACAAAAAAGGCTATAACATAACCGTCTTCCAGAATATAAAGGAGCATGTTCATTTTACATTGTAGGAAGAGATAATCTGACAGAGTAAAGGGAAAATCTACCATAAGAATGATTAAATTTTGGAACTGGCTACTGCAGACACCACAGAACTTCCATCTGTAATAGTAAAATCCAGAGGTACTGTATTTTCTGAAAGAACTTATTCCTAAAGGTAGAATCTGAGGTTATAATTAGTTCCATGAACTATATTCAAATTACACACTTTATTACTCCAGCTGATCTACAGTTCTGGAAACCAGCAGGTAATTGCCAGCTAATTCACAACATTATACTATTATATTATTCTCTTAATGTCTAAGTAACTACAATTTGTTTATGTGGCTTAAACTAGAACCACATTAGTACCTGTTTCCTTTTAACAATACTACTCTGAAATATTTTTTTTAAATGCTTGTCTCTTATATGAAAATTATTTATGAGTTTAAAGGAAATATATAAGTTGCCACAGCTGGAAAAATAGCTCATGCAATGACAGATTAGAAAAATAAATAATAAAGTCATAATCATTATTAACATTTATTAAGCTTATAGGGCATGTGGCATTAAAATCTCTGAGATTTCCATCTTTCACATTCTTATATATTTTTGAAATAATTAATAGAGGAATCTTTAAAAAATTTTAAGAGAATAGTAGGCTTTATTCCATGGAAAACAGTGAATTTTGCAGAAAAATTTTAAAGTTTCTTGTAAGGAATCAAAACAACCACTCCGTCGTAAGATTCCCATGGACTTGGCTTATTTTCCAACCCATTCTAGGTCCATTCCTTGTGACTTAGATATTTTACATTTATTTTATGCTGCATCAGCCTATAGTGTATACTTGAGTCTCAAAGAGAATTATTTTTATAGTTTGGAATTTTTACTACATATCAATTTCAGGAGGCACACAGCTAGAGTCTACACTATAGTGGAACCTTTCAGTAGGACAGTACTGAATAGGTCACTATAAATTCGAGAGTTTCTCTCAGGTGGATTTCTATAATTTGAGGGATCTGTCTAAGTGACTTAAGGAGGCCAGGGAAAATCAAACTGACTGTGCCTTTTACATTCAGAAGAGACCATGGCCTATTCTCAGTTGTGTAGCAACTGGGCTAATCCATAAGCAATGACTTTCTGGGAGAAAGAAAAGAACAAAGCGTAGTATGAGAAGAGTACATCTGGAAGATCATTTGCAAGAACTCCCAACATTTTCAGAAACAGACGAGTTTGAAGATCATGATCCTCTTGGAGAAACAACATGATACAGTGATATACTGAACATATCAAGTGCCATCTTATTCAAGACTTTTGTAGAGACCAAAGGCAGCAGGCAAGCATCAAAAGTTTTAGAAAAAAAAATGGGGAGAAATACTGAGAACTAGTGAAAGTAAAGTTTATCCATTAATATCTTTGGTATTAGAATTAAGAAAAGACTGTACATCAGATGGAGAGATCTAGCTCTTAAAATACCTGTGTCCTGCAGGAGCATAGCCTGAGAATCTGCTCCACAAATTGTACTTAACTCTTCAAATACCACTGAAAAATATAAAAGGTCAATTACTCTACTAGAGTTTTGGGTTCTTGTTCACTCACCTTCACTTTATCTTAATCTAAAGCTAAAGACAAAGAATTGCTCTGTAAATTTATAGTTTTCTTATAAATCCAGGAAGGAAATAAAAACTGGGGGCTTGGTTTCACATTATTATACTCAATAAGTTCCTAAACAGTCTCAATGGTAGATCTGGCTTTATAAAAGAAATAGCATTGTCAACTATAACAGGTGAGGGCTATTTACATAAAGAACATTTAAAGGGTTGTACATACACTATTAGTAGGAGAATGGTATCCATAAAGTTGAAGACGCTGACATAGAGCACAAAGGGCCAAATGAAGTGTCACATTTCAGAATGAACCCAAGTATAGCAAAAGAAAAAAAAGAAAAAGACGACAAAATAATCGATTAGGAAGGGCAAATCATTATGCTACAGTCTCTATAGAGCTCGCACACAGTACAAGTGGAATAAATGTTAAAGATGAGTAGCAAAGCTTTTTAAATCTCGTATAATTAAACATTAAGTGAATCTGTGCTCATTTCAACCACTTTCATTATAACTTTTGATGGAACTATTGCTTTGAATTAAACATGGTACTCCGAAGTACGCGGTTTTCCTGAGACATGCTTCAGCAATTCCATGTGCGATGAGGGGGCAGACCTCGATGCAGCAGCATGGCGGTGGGGACGGCATGAGACCTATGCTGGCATCCTGTGCAGCGCCTGTTAGTGCCGTGGACCCAGGCAACTTAATGAACCTCTCTGAGATGGTTTTCTCTTCTGTGCAAAGGTGTGAAGACTTACCTGAGAGAAATGTAATGAGGACTAAATGAGAGTAACATGTATAATGGAGATAAGTACAGACCTTAGCATATAGTAAGTGTCCCAAGAAATATTATGCTCATTTCTCTCTTCTGAAGCAGCTCATTTTGATATGTAAATATTTTAAAATTTAGTCTTGCCTAATTTTTGATTTGGGGATGTACTATTCAGTTTAAAATATTCTACTAATTAAAAGGGAATTTCATGTTTCACAATTAGCTAATCTTTTTGAGTTTTTATTATATTTCAAACCCTGTTTAGTGGCTACATGGAACCCCCATAATCATCATATGTGCTCATTACTCCTATTCTAGTACAAATAAAGAAACTGAGGCAGAGAAAAATCAACTCCTACAATGTCTAACATAATCTATATATTTTAGCCATAAGCTAAATTTCAGTTGCTTCAAAACTCAAAAATCTCATCAGTTCAGATATGCATTGTTTAAAATGTGACAGCTATTAACAATGCTACCACTAATTATTACTATTATTGTAAAACACGGTAAAAAAAATATTTGAAGAGAGCTGTATTGTCCTAGAGTGTTGCTTAGTTCAGAAGCTATACTAAAGATTATTTCAGGATTGTTTTAAGAAATAGTTCGGATAGCTAAATTCTGTAAGTGAGATTCCAGGAGCATTAATTGAACTGTAAGATAAACCCCTCTGGGATACCTATGGAGATCAGTGTCTTTACCAACATTCGTTTCCATATAAGTAAGTGATAGAATAATTAAAAGTTATTTTTATCTGTTCTTTAAAACAAGTCTCCTTCCCCATATATTTGCTAGATAATGTTTCACTGATCTACGTACATTCATATAGAATAACACAATTTAGGGTATACTGATATAATTTAGATTTCATAATTCTGATAGACTTTTCCTAAATAATACAAGTTAATAAAGTTTTACTGTATTACTGTTATGAACTTATTTGCATTATATCATTGGTATTAAATTTACTTCACCTGGGATACAATGAAGCTTTTGTGCTGACATGGTAGCTTTTCCCAATGTGGGTTGACTGCTATTATTATTCCCTTTCCTCTCTCCCTTTGTTACTCACTTAGGTATTTTAGTAAAGGTTACTGATTAGAATAGGATTGTTACTTTACTGGAAGATCTATGTCTTTTCTGGAATTAGTATAAATAAACAAACAATTAAATCTGTATCCATTAAAACACTATTTACTTTATCACTGAGGTATACCAAAATATTCATTAACATAATTCAACCTCCTAAATGATATTTTATCAACTTGCCTATCCAGTCAATCATTGGCAATCCATCAAAGTTAAAATAACTGTTTACTCTTTTAGTATATTATCAATAGAGAGCGTCTTCTACAAGTGTCTTCCATTATTTAGTCTATCGGGGAGGTTAAAAAAATACTGATAAATATACCATAATTAAATATTCTGAGAAATAATAAACATTCATAATCCTAATAATCTGCTTTTATTAATATAAATACACACTTTGTAAATCTACTGGGATGAAAATGACACCCATCTGCTACAGATAACCCATGTTTTAAAAAACCTAATATATATGCTTATAACAGTGAGAAAAATAAAAAGTGTTACAACTCTTTGAAGTTAATTATTTGAATTCCAGATAAACCAATTAAACTATTTCACAGGGCCACTAATATGCAAATGAAACAATTATCATTTACATACTAACAAAATTCACCATGTTTCTGCTAAGTACCAGAGGAAGAAATATGATACAGTGGGTAAAAGTATAGGTTTTGGAGCTGGCCAGCCATGGGTTCAAATCTTGGCTTTGCCATTGAATAGTTATGGAATTTTGGACAAGATACTAACCTTTCCAAGTGTCAGTTTTCTCATCTGTAACTATAGATAATAACAGAACTGTTTGGTAGGTTAAAAGGGGGCAATGCATGCAAAGCGTCTAATATAATGCCTCATACTAAAGCCTTAGTACCTATCTGTTATTTTTATTAAGTGAACCTAGGATGTTGTCAGGCTGAAATATTTACTTGGGATAAGCAAAAAGAAAACTAGAAGGAAAATGGAGGGAAATGTTGCTTAACTCTACCTTCAAAGTAAAGTGAAACATTACTCTTCCCAGAAGAAGAATCTATAATTCTATGAATGCAAAGAAACATATTATTTCCTTGTTTTTGCTTCAACATTCATATTATTATAGTACCATTAAATTTACTCACATGTATAATTAAATCTTTGCAATTCACCTTTAAATTTTTACATGCATAATGATCTGTATTAACCTATTATATACCCTTCAAATCTCATGGATAACAACAATATGGATGAAAATGATTTAATGAATATGGTTATGGATACAGATGTTTAATATCAATACTTGATATAAATATTGATATCAAAGCATATAAATACTGAAGTTTTTCTACATAAGAACTTTAGAAAGTTTTCAAGAAACAGACAGATCCAGTTACAGGCTTTAATTACTATTTCTCAACATGAATAAAATAATTCTTACCTAGAAAACCCAGCTGAAACCATTATAAATTATTCTTACCAGCATTGCACGCTTTTCTTCATCTCCTTTAGTTTCTCTCTTTTCATTTTTTTTCCTGAATATTTCTTGAAGCTGAAAAGAAAACCAATCAAAAATCAAACACCTGATAAGAGTTTCTGGGAATCTATCTAACACCCCATGCTAGATATATTCTAAGAACAAAGAAAATAATTAGCTTCATATACACCAACAACATTAAAACTAATATGAACACATTTTCTGATACCAGGTTTTTTCCTAAGAAAAAGGTTTAGGTCCATCATATAGTTTTACTTTATGATAGTATCTCCTATAGTTTAACTTTATTGCTAAGACGCAAAGACTTGGAGCCTGTGGCATATACATAAAAAGAGATGAAGGCTACTGAGGAATAAAGGACACTGGACCAGAAGTCAGGGGTCTAGGCTTGAGCCCATCTTCTGTCATAAACCAATTTTACGGATGGGGGACAGGTCCTCACTGGGCTCCAATTTGCTCATACATGAAATGAAGATGGACTGAATGACCTCTAAGATCTCTTTCAGGTAATGGTAGGAACATGGGCTCTGCATGTCTAACCTTTTGAGCAAGTTACTCGAATCATTTAAGGCTTGTTTTCCATATGGGGAATATGAATAATTTCTTACCTTAGAGCAATATTTTTTTTCCTGTAGCTTTACTGAGATATAATTGATAGGTCTTATAAAAATAATGTTGTACAGAGTAGACATTACAAGTAATTACTTAGCACAGCATATTGCCTGTCACACAGTAACTTCTCAGGAAATGTTAGCAACTATTACACATGGGCTTCCCAGGTAGCTCAGTGGTAAAGAACCTGCCTGCCAATGCAGGAGACCCAGGAGACATGGGTTCAATCCCTGGGTTGGGAAGATCCCCTGGAGAAGGACGTGGCAACCCATTCTAGTATTCCTGCCTGGGAAATTTCATGAACAGAGGAGCCTGGTGGGCTACAGCCCATGGGGTCACAAAAGAGTCAGACACAGCAACTGACCACACACACCCTATTATACATGGCATTATTTCCTGTTTAAAATCCTCTTTTACACATGGAAGCTTAATTCTATCTTTATCTTAGTTTTCTGGTGAGGTCCCTGTTCTTGTCTGTGTAATTTGAACAGCTATCTCAATTCTTTTACTTCACTTAGTATGGCTAGAGCTGAAATCCAAAATATATCCTCTCTCAAGATATATAATAACAATTTAAAACTACAGTACAAACTGTAAATTATTTTATTAACACATAGATTCCACACTTTATCTTAGTGAAAAGAGTTTTTCTCTTTAGTAAGCATTATTAATATTTGCTTTATAAACAGGCAGGAGGATCATAGACTTTACAAGTCTACAAGTAACTCTGCCCAACTCCACCTCTGCTTTTAGGAACTCTTAGCTGTTTATGTGCATATGTGCTAAGTCACTTCAGTCGTGTGCAACTCTGTGCAATGCTATGGACTGAAACCTGCCAGACTCCTCTATCCATGGGATTCTCCAGGCAAGAACACTGGAGTGCATTGCCATTTCCTCCTCCAGGGGATCTCCCCAACTCAGGGATTGAACCCTAGTCTCTTACGTCTGCATTGGCAGGTGCGTTCTTTACCACTAGCACCACCTTGGAAGCTCTTAGCCATTTACAAACAACAACAAACAATAAAACGTTAGTATGGCCACTGCAGAGTAGACCACTGCTTTAAAGGAAGAGCAACTTTTGTAAGAGTGTAGAGTAGAAACAAATTGAAATTCTACAAGAAAGTTTTACCTCTCACCTCCACAAACAGACAAGAGTCCCAAAGACATCTACACAGGCAGCTTCCAATGCACTGAGTTCCAAAAGGTAACCTTTAAGACAGTGGGGTGGAACTTGGCCGTGTTGCCACAGAAAGTCTGTTGAAGGCTGTTTCGATTACAAGGCCCATTCTGAAAGTCCTAAAGTACAGCTGTACACTATCATGACAGAGCTCTAGTGAACTAAGTCAGCCCATCTTAGGATGTTACTGACATGTCTCTTCACTGCAATGAAACCCCCCACCTCCGCATCACTGTGAGCAGCACTACAGTGAGGGACCCTTTGTGGGTCCAGCTCCCAGACTTGCTCAGGGGGTGTACTTGGCCAAGGGCTACATGGAAGCCTTTTGATAGATCCCAGTAATTAGTTCCCTGCTTCCTTTTGAGCAGCTGCTAATTTGTTCTGGTGAGGATTTCCCTCTCGCCTCTTTCCTACCATGGAAAAGAATGATTTCATAATTTCTCTTCTGTGCTCCAGCCTCTGAAGAAAATACTAAGCTATCTAAGAGGTTTTCCAAGGGATTTTTATTGGCTTGTTACAAAGGAAAAACAGAAAATTAAATGGCTATTTATGTTATTTTCCCCTTCTCTTTTTGCTAAGAGAGTAGAGGTAAATATTGAATTGCACAAAAAGGCTGAAGGTAGACCTTGTTACTGGGAGGAGTAAACTGTTAATCTCTGTTTTGGAGAAAATCAGAAAAGGCATTTTGCCACAGACACAGATATAGGATATATGGGTAAAAAGAGAAAAATTCCGGAAGGAGAGGGTGGTTAAGATGAGTGAGTAGCTGATGATGCTGCCAGACCAGCACCAACATGGGACCAGTCAGGTAAGAAAGCCTGAAAGACAAATACCAAGAACACGCTTATCAGCCCTTGGTCAAAGACAAGGGAAGGCAATGGGAGAATGGGCTAAGACTGGAATACAAGGCAGCAATGAGTGGAAGAGAAAAAAAAATACTGTAAATCCTTTAAAGAGAAGGAAGGGAAGTTTCCACAGGCAGGCAAAGAGCTGCCTATGCCTGGTGGCTGATATGACAGGGTCTGGGTGTGTGTAAGCCCAGGATTGCCTCTCTCTCATTCCGTGGAAAATATACATTTCAGACCTCCAGAATATGTGTAAACAATTATAATCATCTTCATGTGTGAGTGTGCTCAGTCACTCAGTCATGGCTGACTCTCTTGAGATCCCACGGACTGTAACCCACTAGGTTCCTCTGTCCATGAGATTTTTCAGGCAAGAATACCACGGTGAGTTGCCATTTCCTTCTCCAGGGGATCTTCCCACCCAGGGATCAAACCTGTGTCTCCTGCATTGGCAGGTGGATTCTTTATCACTGAGCCACCTCAGAAGCCCTATAATCATCTTTATACACTGAATAAATTTATATTTTATAGTATAAAAATAATTCAAAATAAAGTATATGAGTATAATATACTTTATTCAAGTAAAAGCATAACACGTTTACTCTTTTTTCAACAACGTGCTGTGCTTAGTCACTCAGTCGTGTCCGACTCTTTGCGACCCCATGAACTGTAGCCTGTCAGGGTCCTCTGTCCATGGGGATTCTCTAGGCAAGAATACTGGAGTGGGTTGCCATGCCCTCCTCCAGGGGATCTTCCCAACCCAGGGACCAGACCCATGTCTCTGGCATTGCAGGTGGATTCTTTACTGTTTGAGCCACCAGGGAAGCCCTTTTTCTACAATGGTATTCTAAATAATGCAAAAACATAAAAAATATAAGTAAGCAATATATGTATTGATAAAATCTAACCAATAATATACATACCACCAAAAACTCCTTTTTATCCACCATCTCATTGCCATCTGTGTCAAACATGTTGAAAGCTATTCTAAAACCTGCATGTGGCTCTGCCAGACAAAAACAGCAAAGTATTTGTGAAATGGAAAAATGTTTTCAAAGTTCAAAATCCACATTAGTTGTAAACAATTCATATTCTGTGCAGAAATACTTTAGCCAAGAAATTAAAATCAACATGTTACTATTAGTTAAATATAATAATAAAAGCTATAGGTAAGTATATATACTTCTGCTTCATGTATTAGCACACTTAGTAACACGGTTGATAATACACTTGAAATCTACTTGTGTGATACTTGCTGCATATCATTGACAGTAAAATCTGATTACTTTCCTTCCAAAAATAAATATTTCTTTCTTTCCAAAGTCTGTCAGTTTGTTTGAAAGGAAAATATCATCTCAGTACATTTGAAATATTTTTAATATGTCAACTAGTTAGAGCAGCAGAAAAAAAAAAAAAAAACCCACAATGAACCAGCCTAAAATCCTGGGGAAATTATAACAGAATGACCCACACACAAAAAAAGTCAGGCATGAGAGATTACATACTTGGAGTTGAACTTCCAGAGGCTTCAAATACAGAAATATAAAATAAAAAGGACTTGAATAATTAATTCCTTATTTCCCCCAAATACAAGGAAAAACCTCTTTTCTGAGAAAGACTTTCATACACTATGAACTGCTGTAATTGTATGAAACTTATAATAAGATTCAATATCTCTTCTCCTTCCACTTCTAAAGCAAAAAGAAGAATGCTTGGACAGAAGAAAACTTGAACGCGTCCTTCAAAGCGGATCTCAATGGGCATGCCTTTTTCAAAACATTTGACCTCTTTTGAGATGACTGGCAAAATGTTTAAAAAGGGACCTTCCACAGGTACATTTGCCACTACGTGTTTTGAAATTGTGAACCCAGCAAAGCGAAGCACATAGACTTGCTTTCTTAACCAGTAATAGCTGTCTCTGAAAATAATGGAAATGAAAGCCTTTTATGCATGTATTTTTTGCATGTATTTTAGGAATCTAAACTTACTTTCATTCTTGAGGAAGAAATAAAAAGCTACACCATCTCCAATGACCAAGTTTTAAGCTTTAAAAAGATCTTGAAGAGGTGGAAGAAACCAAGTGTCCATTGATGGGTGATAATAAACAAATTGTGGTTCATCCAAAATAAATAAATAAAAAGATCTTGAAGATACACACAGAAAGAGGTCCTCACAAGCATTGTTTGGAAGGGAAAATAAAGTCTAAGTAATAAAAAGTAAAGGTGGAGGGGAAGAACGATAGACAGCTAACACGGATTATCTAGCTCACTTCCTGTGTGCTTAGTCTTTCAGTTTTGTTCGACTCTTTTCGACCCCATTGACTATAACCGCCTGGCTCCTCTGCCCATGGGGATTCTCCAGGCAAGAATACGGGAGTGGGTTGCTCTCCTTCCCACAGGGGATCTTCCCAACCCAGGCACTGAACCCCGGTCTCTCACATTGCAGGCAGATTCTTTACCATCTGACCCACCAGGAAAGCCCAAGAATACTCGATTGGGTAGCCTATCCCTTTTCCAGAGGATCTTCCCAAGCCAGGAATTGAACTGGGGTCTCCTGCATTGCAAGCTGATTCTTTACCCACTGAGCTACCAGGGAAGACCCAAACAACACCCATAATTACAGAAAAGTTAGGATTTTTGAGTGCTGTGACTTCATTTGGAATTCAGAACTCATCTTAGAAAAAGAGTTTAAATTGAAAAATTTTAATTAAATAACACCCATAATGTTTTGTGTGTGTGTGTGTGTGTGTGTGTGTGTGTGTGTGTGTGTGTGTGTGTGTGTTTAGAGTCACAGCACTCAAATATCCTAACTTTTCTGTAGCAAGCAAAAATCACTATATGGGATTTTTTCTAGCATGCTAAAACCAATCCTGTCCAAACTCAACATGTGGTTTTCCTCACCAGTTTTGTTTTACTTGTACCTACCACTATGCTAGTTCAGAGACTTATAACTTCTAATTTTGCATCCAAAGTTGTTCTAGCTAACAAGATAACTTTGGAACAAGTCTCTGAGACACTCCTTGGGACCCATTCTTCTAATTTCCATGGTGGCATTCATCCTTGACCGGACTCAAAATCCATGGCTTTCCAGTCTGGAACGTCCTCAGGCAGTACTATTGCTAACTGCACAATACTTACTTTTCTTCAGTCATTTAAAATGATTATGTGTCAGGAGAAAAAAAGCAAGGCAAAAAAGAAAAAGGCAGTAATTTTTGAAACACACATGTGCGCACACATACACAACACATTTCCCAAACTTCCTGTGACAGAACTCCAACATTATCCATCACTAAATTCAGAATAAAACAGTGGTTGTGTTATCTTCCAATCATAGAAGTACAGGAATTTTAAGACTGGTTTCTAATGATGCAGTTTTACTGATGTTCTTTTTTTCTATACATCTCCATAAATATCCACAATTGGAAATGCCAATAGTTACTTTCTTGCGTTCATTTGCCAGTTATTTTTTGACAGGCTACCATGCACCTGACACTGTTCTTAATACAGAAATGAACAAAAAAGATAAAATCTTTGCTACTGTGGACTCACACAGACAAAAACATGTAAACCAAATAAACAAATACTTTCAAATAGTTTCCGTGCTATGAAGAAAATACAACACTGGACAGGGAGAAAAGGGGAGAGGTAGAAGAGGGAGCTATATTAAGGAGAGTTGTTAAGTAGGGCTTCTCTAACCTTTCATGTTTCAAGCAAAACCTGAATTATTTTTATTATCCGGAGGATCTTGATGAAAAGCACTGATGGTAGAAGGAACAGAAAGTACAAATGAGACTTCAGGGATTTAAAATGTCAGATAGATGGTTGGAGCACAGTGAACTACAGGGTGTAAGTTCCCCCATTAAATGCAATGAAATTTAACTGAACACTTTAGTAAACTCTTCATATATTTCAAAAGAATTGCTGCATATGAAAAGAAGAGAATAATGAAGCTGTTGGAGGATGTATGATGGGTCTCCTGATAGACTCAGTAGTTAGAAGACTCATTCTTTCACACTAATCTTGCAGAAAATGTGATTTGAATGAGTGTAGCAGAAAATTTACAAATTATTACCTGTCCTTACCTTTAGGCTCCCACATAGATTAAACCACAAGGATTGATATAGGATATTAAACTCTTAATTTATGAGCATTTTATTACTATACCATAAGCTATAATCATATTTATGGTTTTGACACTTGATATTATGCTTAGCATTTTCCACTGACATTTAGACATGAATTTTGCAAGACAGCGTGGATAGAACTAAAATGATTTTCAAAGTAAGAGATTCTAAAAAAAGATTTATTTCCCAAGGTTATGTTTGAGAAAGAAAACTGCATCCAGAAATAGACTTAAGGAGTACACTTACTTGTTAAAATACATAAAAGAAAAAGATACTCTGTGTAAGAAATCACACCTAGAAGAAAAACAGTATTAGTTATGCTATATATAAAATATTTCTCTTTCATATTTATCAAATATTATTCTTATAATAGCAGTAAGTAATAGTTACAAAAAATTCAGACTTTAAAGAAGATGCTAAATATTGTTTTAAATGAGACCAAACTATTACCATAAGATCAGAGCAAAAGAAGCAAGAAATAAATTTTACTTTGTTTCATATGCCCTCTTAGAAACAAAATTCACATTAATGCTTCCAGATATATTGACACAAAAGCAAAATTATTAATAATATTTACATATAGCTGTAAATTTTAAATGTGTTCTAGAGCTTTCAATATATGAATCTAATTAAAGATTAGAAGGTTGAAAATGGTTAATTCTGTGAAGTGCTTAATGACTTCTTAGACACCCTTGAATAAAAACATTTAGATATTCTTGCTTAGAGATCTGACTGCTATATTGCATTCAAAAAATTCAACTCTATAGTTATTACTTTTCTGCCTTTAAGTTATCATTCATTATTCTTGACACATTTCATGCTTCTATTAAGTCTAAGAAATTCTAATTTTAATTAAATGGCTTATACTTTCTGCATATTGCATCCTGAGTTCTCTGTAATCTCATAATTATAAACTTTAAAAGGAGTTTGTTTAAAGTAAATAAAAATATAGATTCTGTTAGTCAAATTCTTGCTTTTGAATGATAACACCCAAAACTAGAGTTAATGGCTTGATTTTCCGAGCAGATCCTGAGAAAATTAAAATCAGGAATAAGTCAATTAATACTTATCCAGATATGAGACAGTCCTCATGTTTGGTAAAACAGTATAAAAATTCTTAAATGATCAGATCATGAACCTTAAAACTCCACTTTACCTGCTATTCTTTGAGGCTATCCTCTTTGTTACAGAACAAAGAGAAGAAGAGGCACTGTCAGGCGGTCTGTCAGGAGAGGTGAAGGGACCGAGCTAGGAGGCCTGAAAGCATTCCCGTCTTTTGTTTATACTAGAATATCGTGACCTATAGACATAGTTCTGGTTGATTGCCATGAATGTTATGGGAGAAAGATTCTGGAATGGTCAATGTGTATAAAGATACAATACCTAGATTCCATAGGGATCCCTCAAAAAAAAAAAAAAAAAAAAGAATTGGAAATGGGCTCTGTATGTCCACAATCCAGTCTCACTGACTGTTGTTCTAACTGATGTGGTGGAATACACAAGAGATGCTAGTTGGTGAAAAGAAGTTCAATATCTGCTGTACATATTTTACTTGGCAATCAACTCAAGAGTCCCCTCAGTGAAGGATTACTTAACAGTAGATGTCTTGATCATGAGTACTGCAGTAGACACTTGGAAGTACAGAGCTTTTGAGGTGTTCCGAGGAGTTTTTGGTTTTTGAGGTGGTGTCATCAACAGCAGAGAAAAACAAAGTGAGAAACTCATGATAAAATTTAATAAAAATGGTTAAGGAGAAGGGAGAAAATACTACTAAACATGAACTGTAGATTCATGCTTTTAATTACAAAAATGGAGAATCATTAGACTGATCTTTCAATTTGTTTTAACGTCACTCAGAGTCAAAAATAAAATAATGGTAAACGCTAAGCATATAGTAAACTTGCGATCTTCAGAAAAAGAGGATAAGAAAGATGCCAACTAGGTTTCCTTTGAGAGTTCAATTTAAAAAATTCTAAGGGAAGTTCCTTTAAAAGCACCACACTGTTTAGTCCCTATATCCTGATACATTACAGCTGGCTATTATAACTAAGTCTGTGTAATTCATGTTTCCATAAATGTTACATACCAATTAAATTTTTGTAAAACTGTCTAACATTTTCTTGCTGGGTTGTATTTTAAGCTGATAGAATTCTTTGTAAGTTAGTCTTCAACAGCTCTAAAAACTTAGCTTTAAGATTCCTCTTCCACCTAATCTCTTTATTAAAAAATAAGACTGTAACTCTCCACTTTACCTAACCCAATGGTTCTAAAACTTGGGTGCATGGGTTACCTTGATAATCCCATCACTATGACATAGATCTGCACTGTTCTATAGGGTAGCCACTGACCACACAGGGCTACTTAAATTTAGAAATAATTAAGAGTAAGTAAAATTTAAAATTCAATTCCTCAGATACAGTAGCCCCATTTCAAAATGGTTCTTCATAGCCACAACTGACTCAAGGCTATGGACTCTAGGGATATGGACATTCTGGCCACTGTAGACAGTTTTATTGGATAGCATTGAATACATTATCTTCCCTGAAAAAAGTTTACAAATCTGCATACAACTTAAGTAGGATTGGGACTTGCCTAAACCTATAGCTTCCAGATTTAAGCCTCCCTTTAACTAAAAAGAATTTCTTTCTTCCATCCATTTATTTTTCTTGATTATATTTGATCCAATTTTATTTTTCCATGAGAGGTATCAAGGAAATACTTTTTACATTCACCAATTTACCCCATTCTTGTAAGCTTTGAACTTTGTTGATCCTATCATTACACTCTAAGATTTGAATGGCAATCTTTAACACAACTTCCAGGAAAAAATTTCTAAGAACTTTAAAGATATCATAGCCCAGACTTTACAAAGATGTATAAACCCTAGTTATGAAAAGCCTATGGTGTCTCCTCCATCCAGAGTCCATGAGGTCTAGGTACAAGCAATTTGAATTTCTAATTCTACTTAGATAAACATATATGAATTATAACTACTCTTTTAAATTATTTATCTTCGTATTAAATATATTATTTTCAAACCAATATTGGTTAAGTGATATAAAAGAAAAAGGTAAGTGTATACAACTGCTTTATATTTTTATTTTGTATATTCTTATATTTGAATATAAAAATATATATATTTCTAAGAAACATTCTTTGATAAGATTAAAGAGATTAGACTGATTCGTTTCTACTATAAATATTTATAAAAAGTACACTGTAAAAGAAAACTGCAATAATAGCTATATAATTTGATTGCAAGGACATACATGAATTAATGAGTTAACATATATATAGATGTGGGTAATACAGTAAGTTGAAACAACTGGATTTTGCAGTGAGTTCTGTCTTTAAAAAATGCTCAAATTGTACAGCCAAAAGATATATCCAATAAGCTTTTCATACTGATTAAATTTAAGAAAATCTGTAATCCCCTGGAAGTAAACGGAAAGAAGAAAATAGATTTGGAAATCAGTATTTCTAAAAAATATGTTCTGTAGGTAAATATAATGTATACTTCTCAATATGGTTAAAAAGGTTTTTTTTAAACTGTTAAAGTTCACTTTGTTAGAAGATATGAATAATGTATCATAAATAAAGTAGCATAAAAACCACCCTTACCCTCACTATCAAGAAACACTCATTATTAATATTTTGGTGTTTTTTTAGTTTTTTTCTCTCTGTACACAGACAAATATATAACTATAAAATTATTTAAGCATGAGGAAAATATATATGTATAAATAGTATAAGCAATACAGTGTCAGTACTAAAATACATAAATACTAAAGTTAACTTACCTTTTTCTTTAAGATTTCGAAATAGCTTTGATGATCCTTTCCAAACTGGTGGTGTTTCTGATAGCATTTGATTTAATTCCTGTTATATAAAGTATCATTATATTGATTAACAGGTAAGCCATTTATTTATAAAATAGACCAAAAATATTTAAATGCCAATGCAAAAAAATTCTCTGCTTAGAAGACCTCAGATAATGGCTGTATTTATACTACTATCTCTGTGGTCCATTCAATAGTAAAACCCAATATCTGACCAAAAGTGTAAAAGTAAAAATGAGTGATAAAGACGCTACATTTAAATTCAGTTAGAGCTACCAAAAATTTCAGATAAATGTATTAATTGGGGATATATAGGACTTCCTCAGAGAAGGCAATGGCGACCCACTCTGGTGCTCTTGCCTGGAAAATCCCATGGACGGAGGAGCCTGGTAGGCTGCAGTCCATGGGGTCACTAAGACACAACTGAGCGACTTCACTTTCACGCATTGGAGAAAGAAATGGCAACCCACTCCAGTATTCCTGCCTGGAGAATCCCAGGGATGACGGAGCTTGGTGGGTTGCCATCTATGGGGTCACACAGAGTCAGACACAACTGAAGTAACTTAGCAGCAGCAGCAGCACCTCTTTAGGCTAACTAGAACGACTAGATTTTTCTTTAAAGGAGGACCTTAACTACCTCCTAAAAAATCACTGGTAAGATAAGGCACAGACTGAATTTACACCAAAACCATTTAATTTTTTTTTTTATTAACTTTGTGTTGTGGACATTATGAGAGAATAATATAATTACTTCCTATTTTTAGCAGCTGTTAACATTTTACCAATTTTGTTTCACTTATTTCTCTTTTCCCATTTTTCTTTGTAGGGGACTGCAGGGTTTCGTGGGTGGCACCTGTGGTAATGAATCTACCTGCCAATGCAGATGTAAAAGAAGCAGGCTTGATTGCTGGGTAGGGAAGTTGCCCTGGAGTAGGGAATGGCAACGCACTCCAGTATTCTTGCCTGGAAAATCCCATGGACAGAGGAGCCTGGCTGGCTACAGTCCATGGGGTTGCAAAGAGTTGGACACGACTGAGCACCAGCACCACCACATATATATATTATATATTTGTATATATGATAATCTAATTAAGATAAAACACTGAATATAAGTTCTGGGGCCAGTTAGAAATGGATGGTTCCATGAAAGCCATAAGAAATGGTGCATGCCTAATGCAGGTCAGATATGATCAGCAGGTTTCACATATTGTCTGTTTTCTGTAGCCCATTTGGATTTAGGCAGTTCTAGGGTAGATGAAGCAACTGGGCAACAGATTATACTGGGAAAGAATGAAGAGTATTTTATAGTGACTTAAAGAATGATGACATCAGATGAAGTGGGAAAACAGGCTATTGAGTTATTACGGTCACTGTTGCAATTTTTTCCTAATTTTAACCTAAATATTCAGTAAAGAATACACATTCCAACTGCTGGTCAGTCAGCTTTTTATTTTTTTAAACCAAGCAGAAGTGGGACTATTTTGGAAAATTTAAACATTTGACTCATTCAGTTCAGTTCAGTCTCTCAGTTGTGTCCGACTCTTTGCGACCCCATGAATCGAAGCACGCCAGGCCTCCCTGTCCATCACCATCTCCCGGAGTTCACTCAGACTCATGTTCATCGAGTCCGTGATGCCAAGCAGCCATCTCATCCTCTGTCATCCCCTTCTCCTCCTGCCCCCAATCCTTCCCAGCATCAGAGTCTTTTCCAGTGAGTCAACTCTTCGCATGAGGTGGCCAAAGTACCGGAGCTTCAGCTTTAGCATCATTCCTTCCAAAGAAATCCCAGGGCCGATCTCCTTCAGAATGGACTGGTTGGATCTCCTTGCAGTCCAAGGGACTCTCAAGAGTCTTCTCTAACACCACAGTTGAAAAGCATCAATTCTTCGGCGCTCAGCCTTCTTCACAGTCCAACTCTCACATCTATACACGACTATTGGAAAAACCATAGCCTTGACTAGACAGACCTTAGTCGGCAAAGTAATATCTCTGCTTTTGAATATGCTATCTAGGTTGGTCATAACTTTTCTTCCAAGCAGTAAGAGTCTTTTGATTTCATGGCTGCAATCACCANCACAGGACACCTTGAGGTGTGAAGAAGTGGCAAGTTAATCTGAACGTGGAGCTGCTTTGGGCAGAAGAGAAGGGGAAGAAGAAGTCAGGAGACTGCGCGAAAATAAGCTTATCCAACAGACGTAAGGATTCAGGGGTTCAGAATTAGTCTATGTGTTTAGACCCTGTGCCATTCACAAAATAACAGAAACTCCAGTAAGTACTGGTTTTTTTAAAAAGCGAGGCACCACAACTAAGAGACTGCAGGCCACAACTAAGACCCGGCACAGCCAAATAAATAAAATGTTTTTAATTAAAAAAAAAGGGGGGGGGGGGCAAGGGGAGTTTGTAGTTCTCACACAGGAAGTCTGAAGACAGGCTGTCCAATGCTGGTATAGGAGGTCAATCACGCTCTTTCTAGTGTTTCCTTTTTCATTTCCAGTATTCAGCCTCACAGTCACAGTGTGGCTGCTGAGATGCCAGCCACCACATTTGGGTTTAAGAGAGAAAGAGTAAGGAAATGGTGGTGCCAATTGTATCAGTTTCTCTTGTAAAACTTTCCTAGAAAGCTCCCAATAGATCGGCTTGTCTACAAACTCAAACTGTTTCATGTTTCATCTCTAGGCAGAAGGGGAGTTAGAAACAGAGTACAGATGTTTCATGTCTGCAGTCACTATGGCAGCAGCAGTAAGTGGAGGCTGGAGCTGGGTGGCCTCTGTGTCTACCACATACTCACGACACATCGACTTGGAATCTAAATAATTCCGGGTCTCATGATCTCTTCCAGAAGTCACTGTACCACCATTATTCCATGGTCTGAAACCACACTAGAAAAGAGGAGACCTGTGCCTTCTCACAGGTGAGAGAGAAAAATAAAAAATGTCCCTCCAGTCCTAGATTTTCCATATTTAATCATGCCCAAAGCCCCAGAGCATGCTCTGGCCCTGTAGTGGATGGAAAGGTAATTTAATCCTCTACTGTAAAATGGGGCAGCGCTTGCCAGAGAACTTTCTAGAAGCTGCCAAGCCATGAAAGCTGAAGAGCAGGTGCTCCAGACTTCCGGAATACGTGAGAATTAGGGCTCCATCCGCATGCCCAGCTCTTTCACAAAAGCAGATGTTCCTGGGTATGGTTTTGAACTCACAAATTTGGCTGCCTGGTCACCACGTGTAGCACCTACAGGCAGAAATAATCCACGTTGAGACTAATTATTAACAATAACGAGGAGATATTCAATGCAGGTTTCGTGCTGGGCACTTTGTTTCCCATTGTGTATGCATTAAGTACTTTTTTTTTTCCCTTCATAAGCATTCTAGAGGGAAGTACCATTTTAGCCTTCATTTTAAAAATGAGAAAACTGAAGTCTGGAGAGGCAAAGTAACTGGCTTTCATTGCAGAGCTATGAAGTGGCAGAAACCATGTATGCATCCAGGTTCTTCAATTTCCAAGCTTTTGTGCTTCATCGCCATGGATACTGCCTCCTTGAGAATGCTTTCTACATACCATCACCCACTTGGAGCGTAAGATGCTCCGAGTCTGAGGGCCAGCAACATCCATCATCCAGCTGCATATATTTACTAATATAAATTAAAAGTCCTTTAGAATAAAAGTATAGAATGAGTACTTTTACTTAGCATTTTAGAAGCTAACGTGTGAGCATGTTAAGTCCCTTCAGTCATGTCCGACTCTTTGTGACCCCATGGACTGGAACCCACCAGGCTCCTCTGTCCATGGGATTCTCCAGGCAAGAATACTGGAGTGGATTGCCATGCCATTCCTTTCTCCAGGGAATCTTCCTGACCCAGGGATCAAATCTGCTTTTCCTGCGTCTCCTGCATTGGCAAGCAGATTCTTTACTGTCTGAGCCACCAGGGAAGCCCAGGGAGTAGATAAGTTAACAGATTCTTAGGCCATCAGGACTTTTCATGGACTGGAAAAAATCAACTTATACCCTCATTTGCGGAAGAGGAAACAGAAGTTCAGAGAAGTGAAGTGCTTGCCGCATCCACGCAGCTCTTATGTAGTCTGATGAGGCCTGGAATTCAACTCTTGACTCCCAGCCCAGGGCACCCCACAAAAGAGTTGAGCCCTTCCAGCCAGTTTCTTCCACTCTTTGTTTTCTCCTCCCCCTTTTTGAAAGAAGCATGATGCCAGATGCAGCCTCGAGAGCTTCCTGGCTGCGTCTAGGACAGCAGGCTCCTCTTGAAGCCAAGAACTCTTTCCGGCAGGCCCCTTTACCACGTGCTCTAAATCCTGCACTGTGCAGGCACGATCTTTGAAGACTCTTTCCTTTCATCTCAGCTCAAAATAGCACCTGCCATATCGTTAGCCTCGGAAACTTCAGAGTGAGGACCCAAAGGAATGGGTAAATTTATCACCTGGTGAAATGACCTACATTCTGCTTAATTGTTTTTGGCCTGACCGTTACCCCAGGCATCAGAGTCAAAAGGAAGAAAAGAGATGGTTAGATCTCTGTGTAGACAAATTTTACCGCTCTGGTTGATCTCGAAAATTCATAGCTGTCTGGAAGAAATTTCAAGATGAAAGATTCTTAGTACAGAGTTAATTGTACTAAAGACCCACTTCGGCTGATGTTTCAGGAAGAGATTATCAAAACGATGACTCGTGTATTTCTCAGAGGTAGATCATCCGACTTGGTTCAACTGCTCTTTTATTATGACGTGTTGGGTCAGGTTTTATTTTATTACAAAAAGACAAAGTTAGATGTCATATCTCTTTTTTATATGAGCAAAAGACATCAGTTGCTCTCTAATATACAAAATGCTTCATATCATGGGATATAATGGAAGAAATAAGGTTTTTATGAACACCGAAAGGAAAATGTGGTCAAAAGACATTTAAGATGTTTCTAAGGTCACCACCAAATGCATATTATCTTGGTATTTTTTAACACTTCAGTTGTAAATTCTCTTGACGAGCTTCAAAACAACATTCACGTCCTTTTGATTTGATCACTTAGTACATTTGGCAGCTGTTGAATTTTATTTCCTAACGTGTTTGTAATGGAGATGTACATGGCATGGCTTGTTTAATATAATTTGTTGCTTACGCACCAACATTCAAAGTATCATCTGCCTAAATGTGCAAAGAGGGGACTGAGTGAATAGTAATTTGCTTGTTTTTTTTTTTTTTAATTTTTAAATTAAATTAATGAGAGTTTTCTACTTCTTATAAAATGTAATCAATACTGAGAGTTTAGTCAGGGAGTTATGTCTTACTCTTGAGACCCCATGGACTATAGCCCACCAGGCTCCTCTGCCCATGGGATTTTTCAGGGAAGCAGATTGGAGTGGGTTGCTATTTCCTTCTTCAGGGGATGTCTCCAGCATTGCAGAAAGTTTCTTGACCAACTGAGCTACCGGGGAAGAAACTAATAGAGTTTACACATTTCAGCAAAAGAACAGTACTTCTTTGAATCTCACCAAACAGTTCCCAGACCTCAAATTGCACCAGTTAAAGTAAGATAACAAAATTCTAGTGCAATGAGTACACTTCAAAAGAAGCTATTTGGTAAAGCCATTTCCCAATCCCATTACAGAGGCCATGGAAATAAAACTCTGCTACCTGCAATTGACACACACTGTCCAGGTCCCAGGAAATGAAATTTCATTCCTTTCAGAGTTGTTTGCTGATCAGTCACTAAGTCGTGTCCAACTCTTTGTGACCCCAAGAACTGCAGCACTCCAGGCTTCCCTGTTTCAGAGTAAACACGTCCAAAAGCTGAACTCCTCGTGATTCTCCCAAATTCGACTCTTCTCCCACAACCTCCCATCTCAGCACTCTACACCACCGTCTGCCCAGCTGTGTACAGCCGATCACCAACCCATCAGTTTTTATCTTCTCAATATCTCTTGGACTCATCCAAGTCACTTCATCTCTGCCCTATGACCGGAGCCATGATACGACTTCAGTGGACTCTGGACTCTGGGCATTTTTACCTTCATGGGCCCCTTAGGCATAAAAAGAAAAAATTAAAAATTATGTTTTCTGACTTGGTTGGTATGAAGACAAATATAAACCAAGCTGGGTTCATTATTTTATGTTCATCATTATTATATTCATTTTAAAATTCTAATTAGAAGATAAACCAAACTTAAACTTTTTCCCAGGCCAGTAAGACGCGCTCTGGGCCCTGGGGACTGTGCCCACTGTGTCAGAGGCTGAAACGGACCTGCTCCTGGCTCTGACCCCTCACCTGAGCTACTCTGCCCATTACCTGGTCTCTGCATAGCCGCTCCTGGCAATTCATTCTCCTACTGCAAGCAGAGTATCTGAATACTCAAATTTGCTTACAATCCTTCAAGACTTTGCCTTACTTCAAAGACAAAATTGTACTGAGAAAAAAGCAACATGGGGGTTAATCCATGTAGAGTTTATATGCAGTCCTCCACATCTGAGGATTCAACCAAACGTGGGCCGAGTGGCACTGTAGTATTTGAAAAATAGCCACATATAAGTAGAACTGTGCAGTTTAAATCTGCATTGTTCACGGGTCAATTGTAATGAAAATCTTGTGAAAATATCACCACCATCCAATTCCAGAACACTGCCATCTCCCTAGAAGAAGCTTTGTATCTCTGAGTTTTTCCCTTTCTTCACCCACCCCCTCCCCAGCCCCCATCCACCACTAAACTTTCTGTCCCTATGGACTTGCCTGTTCTAAACATAAAAGGAGTGATACAACCCTGGACCTTTTGTTCTGCTTTCTTTCACTGAGCATGTTTTCAGTGTTGATCCATATTGTCCCATTTATCAGCACTTCATTCCTTTTTATGGCTGATGGCTGAGTAATAGTCATTGCACTGTCTGCCCTAGGAAACAGAGAAGAGCACATCTTACATCACATGGTCGTTTTTGCAAGATGAGTCTTAGAACAGTGTAGCGAACAGGCCCAAACTCAGTGTCTACCCACAGTGTGATCCATAGGTCTGGGCTGGTCCATGAACCAACAGCCACCCAGTTGCGCTAAGTACGGACAATGACAACAAGCTCTTAGAGACGTTTATGTGCAATTTGATATCACCACAGCATCCAAGTGCCTGATTTTGTATTTTACAAAAGCATCCGTCTAATATATTGAAAATAAAAAAGCACTAGCCCTTCACCACAAATAGTAAGAGAAACCCTAGCTGAGTTCTTAGCAGGATCAACCGTAGAGATGGCTCACTCTGTCTACAGAACAGAATGTGAGCCTGAGGGCTGGCCGTATCCCATGACTTTCTAGAAACCCTGTAAAAGCTAAGGTAATGATTTCTGATGTGTGGGAATTAAAAGCCCTCATATATGTTACAATAGGGAAAAAAATCTGTGTATGGAATAAAGGACATTACCCTGAAGTGGTACAGAATGGTGCAGTTTCAAAACCAATTTATCTCCCATCTCTGCAGCACACAAATGTAGCTGCTTTGCAAGGGAAAACCTCATTCACTGGAATAAAAAGGCAGCTGAGCCAGAGAAGGGAATAATGGGGACAGCCTGTACCGAGTCAGAATACACCTCACTGACACTAAAGCTGATTGATGACCTGGGAGATTTCTGAGTCCAGAGGAGGAGAACAAAATGGAAACAAGATAGACAAATGGAGCTGGTACATATGAGGAGCTGTAGGTATGACACAGATGTGTGTTCTCTGTGCGAGAGGAGATTGGGGTCTTTCAAGGCTGACAGTTGTTGTCAATGCAGTTGACGTAAATTTTGCTCACGTTAATGGAAATGAACCAGCGTGATTTACCAAAGCCATTTACAGCTGTTGAGTTAGAATGAAATAGAAAGCAACTGGAGGAAGAAGAACCCAAGTGGTTTTGCACTTGTATGTGTGAATGAAGGCATATTTTAAAACCGCTCTCTGCGTCGAGCTTTTCCCTTAACGGGGCAATTCTTATTTCTCTTTAAAGTGATTCTTTTAGATCTTACGAAACTGCAGTGAAGTCTTTGGTTCCAGGGAGCCTTCTCAGGCTCTCTACTTTCTCCATTTTGAGACTGTAGGTCTTGTGTTAACAGGCTTTTATTTCTTACAAATCCATTTTGTAGGAAATTATGTGCTTTCATCCTTCCTCCTGGTGTTAGAATGAAACATTCTCATCTGGGTTGAGATATTCTGGAATGCCAAGATGTTGTTTTCAGCCACGGAACATGCCAAGGGCACGGAAAGTTTCTTCAGAAAATGGGTCAAAAGGAAAGAGCGTCAAAAGCCAATGAGATGAGGGGTCACAACATCTCTGTGCAAAGCCAAACAAGAGAGTCAATGATGGGAGAAAAATGCCCTGGAAACTGACATCTCTCCTGGCAAGGGGAAGGCAACTAGACAGCCCCCCTACTCTAGAACCTCTCCAGGAGCTCAGCTGCACAGGCTGCCTGTTCCTGAAGGCTGTTTGCAGCAATAAGGCTGGTGAGACCAACCACTAGGGCAATCAGAAGGATTCTGAACAAAAAGAGGGAATTTGAGAAAGATGGTAGTTGAGAAGGAAAGCATTGTGGAGAAGGCTTTCAACTATTGGGCCGGCCACGCCTGGAGGGGAGCAGGGTTGGGAGGAGAATGGATGCATACAAATGGATGAATGAGGCCCTTCATCAGAAACTAGCACAACGTTGTCAATCAGCTGCACCTCAACACAAAATGTTTTTGGTGTTAAAAAAAAAATAAAAATTAAATCAAAAAATAAAGTTCTTACTGAAAAAAAAAGTATTGGGTTGGCCAAATGCTTCATTCGGTTTTTTCTGTTAAGATGGCTCTAGAAGTACTGAGTTGTCTTTAACGTCACTGGAAACAATTTTGCTAGATTGTATTGTGACAGCTGTCATATTGGTATTAAAAAAAAACACACTTACCAAAATTGGTGAAGGGTCTATGTGACCAAGGCGGCTGTAACCCTTGCTTCCCCAATCCACACTCACACCCCTTCACATCAAGTCTGTAGTTTCACGATGAGCAGTGATTTTTGACTCTGGAGTCCCATGTAGGCCAGCTGCTGGGGTTCTTCGGCCCCAGATTCCTTTCTTTTTTTTTTCTTTCTGGGCCCTAACCAGCTCATCCACTCATGGCAAAGAGACTCCGAAGCTTTCTTCTGACTTCTTTCATCATTTCTGAGACACCTCTGTTCCTCCACTGTAGAGGAGGCTCAGTCTTTCTTTTTACAAGTTATCAGTGAAAAGAAATCCACTAGAAACTATGATTCAACCCAGTCCCCACCCACAGAGTAGGATGTCTTAAAGACTGCTCTCTTTTAGAGACTTGGGGCTTCCCAAGTGTCTCGGTGTTAAAGAATCAGCCTGNAGAATGAAATAGAAAGCAACTGGAGGAAGAAGAACCCAAGTGGTTTTGCACTTGTATGTGTGAATGAAGGCATATTTTAAAACCGCTCTCTGCGTCGAGCTTTTCCCTTAACGGGGCAATTCTTATTTCTCTTTAAAGTGATTCTTTTAGATCTTACGAAACTGCAGTGAAGTCTTTGGTTCCAGGGAGCCTTCTCAGGCTCTCTACTTTCTCCATTTTGAGACTGTAGGTCTTGTGTTAACAGGCTTTTATTTCTTACAAATCCATTTTGTAGGAAATTATGTGCTTTCATCCTTCCTCCTGGTGTTAGAATGAAACATTCTCATCTGGGTTGAGATATTCTGGAATGCCAAGATGTTGTTTTCAGCCACGGAACATGCCAAGGGCACGGAAAGTTTCTTCAGAAAATGGGTCAAAAGGAAAGAGCGTCAAAAGCCAATGAGATGAGGGGTCACAACATCTCTGTGCAAAGCCAAACAAGAGAGTCAATGATGGGAGAAAAATGCCCTGGAAACTGACATCTCTCCTGGCAAGGGGAAGGCAACTAGACAGCCCCCCTACTCTAGAACCTCTCCAGGAGCTCAGCTGCACAGGCTGCCTGTTCCTGAAGGCTGTTTGCAGCAATAAGGCTGGTGAGACCAACCACTAGGGCAATCAGAAGGATTCTGAACAAAAAGAGGGAATTTGAGAAAGATGGTAGTTGAGAAGGAAAGCATTGTGGAGAAGGCTTTCAACTATTGGGCCGGCCACGCCTGGAGGGGAGCAGGGTTGGGAGGAGAATGGATGCATACAAATGGATGAATGAGGCCCTTCATCAGAAACTAGCACAACGTTGTCAATCAGCTGCACCTCAACACAAAATGTTTTTGGTGTTAAAAAAAAAATAAAAATTAAATCAAAAAATAAAGTTCTTACTGAAAAAAAAAGTATTGGGTTGGCCAAATGCTTCATTCGGTTTTTTCTGTTAAGATGGCTCTAGAAGTACTGAGTTGTCTTTAACGTCACTGGAAACAATTTTGCTAGATTGTATTGTGACAGCTGTCATATTGGTATTAAAAAAAAACACACTTACCAAAATTGGTGAAGGGTCTATGTGACCAAGGCGGCTGTAACCCTTGCTTCCCCAATCCACACTCACACCCCTTCACATCAAGTCTGTAGTTTCACGATGAGCAGTGATTTTTGACTCTGGAGTCCCATGTAGGCCAGCTGCTGGGGTTCTTCGGCCCCAGATTCCTTTCTTTTTTTTTTCTTTCTGGGCCCTAACCAGCTCATCCACTCATGGCAAAGAGACTCCGAAGCTTTCTTCTGACTTCTTTCATCATTTCTGAGACACCTCTGTTCCTCCACTGTAGAGGAGGCTCAGTCTTTCTTTTTACAAGTTATCAGTGAAAAGAAATCCACTAGAAACTATGATTCAACCCAGTCCCCACCCACAGAGTAGGATGTCTTAAAGACTGCTCTCTTTTAGAGACTTGGGGCTTCCCAAGTGTCTCGGTGTTAAAGAATCAGCCTGCCCATGCAGGGGATGTGGGTTTGATCCCTGGGTCTGGAAGATCCTTGGAGAAGGAAGTGGCAACCTGCTCCAGTATTCTTGCCTGGAGAATTTCAGGGACAGAGGAGCCTGGCAGGCTACAGTCCATGGGGTCTCAAAGAGTAGGACATGACTTAGCACACTCACATAGTCAAAGTCCTCCTAGGGCTCACTTAACAGCTGTCTTTCAGTAGAAAGGGTATGAATTGCCTCTGACCAAAAAAGTAAGAACGAGTTATGTGTGTTGCTATTCAGTCATATCCAACTCTTTGCAACCCCATGGACAGTAGCCATCAGGCTCCTGTGTCCATGGAATTCTCCAGGCAAGAATACTGCAGTGGGTTGCCATTTCCTACTCCAGGGGATCTTTCCAACCCAGGGATAGAACTCATGTCTCCTGTGTCTCCTGCACTGGCAGGCAGATTCTTTACCACTGCACCTCTGGGAAGCCCATCTTACACCTCACACCTGGATAAAATCTAAATGTATAAGATTAAAACCCCAAAGAGATAGAAGAAAACATAAGGAATTATTTAGTAACTTTAGAATGGGGAAGACTCTTCCAAGGGTGACATAATATTCAGAAGCCTTAAGAAAAAAAACAACATTGAATAAATTTCACCGTGGAAAAATAAAATACAAATTCTCCATGTAATAAAAATTACAAAGTTAAAAAACAAACAACAAAGGTTTTTTTTCCCTAATACATATGTTAAAATTAATTTCTTAGAAGATCACCATTTCATTCAAAAATGAGCAAAGGAAAAAAATTTTAATGGACAAAATATAAAAGTAGATAGAGGATGGAAAAATAAATATTTTTAAAACTCTTTAAAACATATAATATGTTCAGCATCACTCATTTTAAAAATATAAATTAAAACTGCACTGAGATACTATTTTTTTGCTGCTCGGATTGACAGAGATCCAAAAGTCCAGTAACATACTGGGTTAGTGAAGGTGGAAATAAAGGAAACAAAATGTATCACTGGAGCAGGAATAAATTGGAAGACTGTGAAGATCAATATGGCAGTATCTATTAAAAGTACAAATGTGCCCACCCTTTGACACAGCAGTTCCATTTCCAGGCCTTTATCCTACAGTTAAACCCACATATATGCAAGGTAATATATGTATAAGATTATCTGCTATAACATTGTAAGAGCAAAAGATGGAAGCCACCAAAATGTCCATTAGAAAGTACGCAGACAAGACAATATTATTCACCTGTGAATAAAAGATGTACTGATAGGTGACCAACAATCAAAATATGAAACAACATATAGAAACAAGGGGAAAGAATATATATATTTGTATATTTTTTCAAGTGCACAAAAATCTCTGGATGGATACCCAAGGAACTGGGTCACTAAGGCAAGTTTATATTCAAAAGGAGAGGAATTTGACTCTATATTTTGATGGGAGAAATGGCAAGGAATTTTCAGACATAGTTAAAAACCACATTAAGTTTTTATAGTCCTACAATTTTGAACCATGTGAATGAACCACTTATTCAAATATTAACTCAATCAATCATTTTTTAAGAGAGTGAATACCTATGGGTTTCCAGGTTACAACAGCTTGTTTTTATTAAAAGAAAAGAAAAAGTCAACTTTCTTCAGAATTTTTTTTTTTGCAATGTAGGCTTGATTTCAGCCTTCCAAGAGGTCCTAGGAGAGATTCTTTCAGGTTTATGGTGGGGATCCTAGCCAAACCAAGGAGAAAGAGGGAGAGGGAGGGAGAGAAGGTCATTATATCTGTGCTGTTAGGTATGTGATGATTGTTATAGCCCTCTTTATATTCCTTTATTATTTATAATATTTTCTCAATGAGCAGAAATGAGTTTTTAAACCAGAAAAAGATGTTATTTGAAAATGTATATATCCTTGAAAATTCACATATTAGTTAAAATTCACATATTTCAGATTCACCCTACTTTCCAATGAAGGTGATGTGTATATGTGTTCAGCTGTGTCTGACTCTTCATGATCCCATGGACTGTAGTCCGCTAGGCTCCTCTGTCCATGGGATTCTCCAGGCAAGCATACTGGAGTGGGCTGTGTTTCCACTCCAGGAGATCTTCCCAACTCAGGCATTGAGCTGCTTTCCAATAAAGGCCAGTTCCTAGAACAGTACTGCATCTGCTGATGGAGTGCTAGGTTGAAGGGTGCTCCTTGGAAAATCTAAATGAGAACCATATTGGCCTCTATTTAAAAAAAGGAAACTAGGGTGATTGAGTATGAATATAAGAGAGAAAGGTGAAGCGAGCACGGCCAGAGAGGCTGCAGAATAAACGTCACTGGGGCAGAAAGGAGCCATGAAGAGACCATCAAAAGAGGAAAGCTGGGGGCCTTAGACAGTAAGCATTGAATGTGTTCAACATGTTAGAGATTTTTAAGTGGAATTTTATGATGTCTGGCCATGGAATGTGGCAA
This sequence comes from Neotragus moschatus, assembly GCA_006410615.1. Lineage (NCBI taxonomy): Eukaryota > Metazoa > Chordata > Mammalia > Artiodactyla > Bovidae > Neotragus > Neotragus moschatus. Next base: position 2,140,783 of record SJYA01003144.1, on the reverse strand, counting down.
TTCTTCATGGAATGTGATGTGCCATTCTTTTCCATTTCTTTATGAAAGCGTTCATAATTTTATGTAGTTTGTATACCTATTTTTTCAGATTTCCAAAAGGAGTTTAGCCAAACAGGAGACTATGGAAAAAAAACCCAAAACTTCAGCTAGAGAAGGGAATCTCCAGCAGAGTCTGGAGACAGGAAATAGGATGGCCTGGGTGGGAAGTGCAAGGAGGTCAGTTGGCTGCAGCATGAAGTGGTGTGCAGGGCAGGGCAGGAGATGAGACTAGAAGGACCAGAAGCAGGAGACATCGTGGAGGCTCCTCTGCCCTGCAGGGCGTGTGGGTTACAAAGAAGCATCACAGAACTTTCAGTGTGAATGCCATAGAATTGGATCTGAGACTGATCACGTGGCTACAGCTGGAAGACAAGCTGGAGTGGTCACGATTAGAAACATGGAGACAGGTCAGGGTTTCATTTTCAGCTGATGGATGAATGAGTCCATTGAGGCCGGGAGAGAGAAGGGTATCAGAGATGCTCCTTAGGCTTCTTTGAATGGATGGCACCGACCAAAACGAGGTATTTTGTATGCCTTGTTTTCATTTTTGCTTTCTGTGTTTTTTCAGTGGCAAGAAAACTATGAGCTGTGTTTTTAAACTACTGCATTTGCCATATCTATAGGACGACCAAGTAGAGTTGTTCAGTAGGTGCCTGAATACCTGGGTTTACAGTCTGAGCTGGAGGCAAAAAGATCATTAAGGACTCCCTGGTGGTTCAGTGGCTAAGACTCTGAGCTTCCACTGCCATGGCTCTGGTTTGATCCCTGGTTCGTTGGGGAACTAAGATCCCACATGTCTCACAGTTGAAAAAGAGGAAGAAAAAGATATTAGGAAACAAGTGATAGAAAATGGCTCAGTTGGCCCCTGGGCTACCAGCACAGGAAGAAACATGAAGCATGAGGCCCTTGGAAACTGATGGTTGGGATCGAGATGCCACTCTGGGGTTTATAGCTTGTGTGACTGTGTGAATGATGACCCGATTATTTAAATAAAGCACTTTAAGTTGGAGAAACAGGGGCTCACTCAATTAATCTCAAGAGTTTATGAAAGAGTCAGGTGACCTAGAAATCAGACCTGGAGACCTCAGCAAACAAGGCAGGTCCAAGGGCCTCTGTCTCTCTCCACTCCTATTTATTTTGTCTGCACATTCTCTTCACTGTCTCAATACCAACCAGATTTTATTACCATTTGTTCCTGGGATTAACTGCCACAAGATTGAAAAGGTCTAGGCTTCCCAGGTAGCACCAGAGGTGAAGAACTCACCTGCAAATACAGGAGGCATAAGAGATGTGGGTTCAATCCCTGGATCAGGAAGATCCCCTGGAGGAGGAAATGGCAACCCAGTCCAGTATTCTTGCCTGGAGAATCCCATGGACAGAGGAGTGTGGCTGGCTAGAGTCCGTGGAGTCATGAAGAGTCGGACATGAGTAAAGCACCTTAGCACACACACACATAAACATCCTGAAACCGTAAGCAACATGCTGTCCGAGTGTTAATTTATATATTTCTCAGGGGAGAGAATCCATAGCTTTCCTAAGCTTCTCAGAATGACCTAAGATACTTAAGAAGCTTCCAAACCTTGTCATCATCTCTCTCTCTCCAAAGAGAGGCAAGTTTTGGCTTGTCTCAGCCCCAACTCAACTTCAGACTATTTTCTTCACTGCTAGATTTACCACAAAGTATAAAGTTCTTTTTTTATTTTCCTTAGTTCAGACTTTGCAATGCGAGAATATGATTGGTCCAGCTTTCCGCAGGAGGCCAAAGGTGACAGGATTGCTGCTTTGAGTTAAGATGAGCTAGCAAAGACGACCACAGGAGAGAAAGCAAGGCTGTCTAGGTAGGAGCTTAAGTAAAGGAATTTCCCTTAAAAGAGATGTGGGTTAGACAGGAAGGGTGGTAAGGACATGGCCCAGGCAGTATGATCATTAGCCATTAAAGAGGAATACAATCTGTACCTGGCATATTGGCTTAGGTGATCCATAGCCGACTGATTAAAATTATCCCAAAAGGCTGGAATGATAACAAGCTGGAAAGGGATCGCTAACAGAATCTTACCAAAAGTTGTTCCTCACCTTATCTTTCAACACATTTTGTCAATACAAGCACAGCATGAATACCAAATTCCAGAAAACTGGGAATAACACGTAACACATTGGAAATCAGACCTCAGTCTCAAAAAGATCTTGGCAAGTTGGTATAATACAGATGACTTGATTTGGTATAACTGCATATAAAATATTGTATTTAGAATTATTAAAATCAAAGTTTTAGCTACAACATCTGGAAGAAGGGGCCCTACTGCATGTTCACGTACAGCTTCAAATACTCTCAAACCAATCTGAGCCACCGTGTAAGCTATTTTAAAAGGGAAAGAAAAGAAAGAAAAAATATTATGTATTAAAGGTTTAAATGCCCAGGTCTGTTCTTTATTGGTCATATGGGATCTAGGGCCTGCTTGCTAGAGCACATTTTTTTTTTAAAAAAAAACATTTTTTATTAAGATTTTACTTATTTAGAACAGTTTTGGACTCTCAGTAAAATTGAGGAAAAGTACAGAAATCTCCCACAAACGCCCCTTGGGCTCAGACCTTATTACCAACATCCTCCACCGGAGTGGTCCATTTGTTTCAAACCTTGAACTTCCATCAGCATATCATAAGTACCCAAAGTCTGCAGTTTAATTAGGGCTCATTCTTGGTGGTGTGGGCTTCCCTGGTGGCTCAGGGGTAAAGAATCCGCCTGCCATTGTAAGAGGCATGGGGCCGATCCCTGGGTGGGGAAGATCCTCTGGAGAAGGGAATGGGAGCCCATTCCAGTATTCTTGCCTGGGAAATCCATGGACAGAGGAGCCTTGCGGGCTACAGTCAGGCCTTGGACCCAGCTTAGCAAATAAACAGCAGCAACCTGGAGCAGTACTTTCTATGAGTTTCTGAGGCCACAGTTCGAAAGGTACAGTCAGCACAACATCCTCTGCCCCTGAGGATGGCCTGCCTGGATTTGATTTGCATTTCTTCCTAGAGTATTGCTCACTGAGGCTCTATTCATGCTGGTCCATGGGCAAATAACCCCCCTTCGCCTGTACTGACCCAGTTCTAACATCTGACCTCCAGTTACCACAAGAATCTCAGGGACCCCTGGACACAACTCAGGTCTTCATGATCTCACAGTGTCACCCTGCTCCATACTTGGAAACAGGCTCCTAAAAGTCCCCGTGTGCACCCCTGAAGGTGGACCATTTAGTCTTCGTGGTGTCAACAGCAGAAGGAACGGAGGTGTAGAGTCTAGTCTCAAAGTGACCAGCACGCTCAGCACCCGGACCCCACAGAACCTGAAGTCGTGTCCAATCCCTGTCCTTCCCCACCTCCTCTCTGAGCTATGCCAGCACCAAGTCCCAGAGATCAATTCTGTTTCCTTACAATTCTCCCTTTTCATCACTCAAGTTGTCGGCCCCCAAGTCCTCCACCACCAGGCCCCTGCATCTCCCCCTCTACCCTTCCTGTCTCCCATTCTTCCCCTGCTCACGCAGAGTCCAACTCATGACTCATTCTGGCACCAGCCATCATTCAAGTCCATGACACTCTGAGATGCAGATAAGTTTGGTTACAGTTTGGGAAAGACTGGGAGTTGTGGCCTCCACGGCTGGTCAGAGAAGCTTGTCCCATAAATCTGCGTAACCCACACATTATGAGCTATATCAGCTTCTTCCAGACCCAGCTCTGAGTGTCCAAAGATTGGTACATTTCTTTCCATATGGGATGAAATTTAGTCACGTCAGAAGCTGGGTCATCTGTGCATGTGGGATCCATGTAATTTAAAAAACAAAAAAGGGAAAAACAGCCAAAATCCTTCAGGGTCACCAGCTTGTCAAGAAGGGACTCGGGCATTAGTAAGAAATGACAGCAGTGTCCACGCTGAACTCTCTGGTATGGCCCATGCGGGGTCGGGGGGTCGGGGGGTACCAGGAGGCAGAAGTGAAGCCAAGTCATGTAGGGGAGTTGGGGAGGCAGAAAGATGGGGCCAGTGCAGCCACAGGAAGCAGTGAGGCTGAAAAGACCATGTGTAACATCCAGCGAAGCCAAATGCCCCTGCCAGGGAATGGAGACTTGGGGTGGCCCCACCCTCCACCTCCGTAGCCCTCCACCCCACCCCCATGGCAAGGAGATGGGCCAGGAGCATTTGGTCAGAAGCAGGGCCAGACCTCGGGCTCTAGGGGGCCTGGGGGCACAGGAGGCAGGTCCTGGTCAGCAGAATGTAAAGACCCTGAAGCGTTACCATTCCTTTCCTCCAGCCTAGCAGCAAAAAAGCCAAGTGCACATTTTCAAGCTAACGGCTTATCAAAATGCCAAACCAAACTTCATCCTCTGTTTGAAAGATTTTTCCATTTCTGGTCCAAAGGAAACGACTTGGCCATTTCTCACACACGGTCGTAACAACTAGCCAAAAGCAACTCTACGTCTTAGGGTGTCCGAGCCCCTAAGTAACATGCAAATGAGCCCCAAGGCAGGCTGGGGCATCAGTGGAGGGGCACAGCCTCTCGTGTGTCCTGCCAGCATCATTGCCACCCCAAGTTCCGGCCGGCATATGGCAGGAAAGTGCTGCCCGGGTGATGGGCTGTTGCCAGCAGTGACCGCATGTGACTCCCAGAGCAGCGGTCCAGGGCAATCCCCCATACAACCAACAGCAGTCACATCCATTGAGTCATAATGCATCTCAGACTCCTGTGCTTGTGTGTACGCAAATAAAAATGAAGGCCCACTCTTGGAAAGCATCATGACAACTTGGGTTTTTTTTAAGGACTTTAATTGGTCCAATAACACCTACCCCTGAAGCTTACACCATCACCTGCCAAGTCAGCAAGGGGACACAGGTAATGTGGTTACTCCCTCCGCCAGCGGTGACATCATTCATGCCTCTCTAGGTCCTTCAGTTCCTCTCCAGCATGAAACTTTTCTTTCCCAAACTCTTATCCAACGTACTATCCACAATATCACTGTCAGTCAATTAATCAAAAAGTCCACTAAGACAGGGAATCATAAAACATTATGTATAAACAAACTTTCCTTTAACCTAAAAACAGTATACATTAATGTGCCAGATTCGCTTGGAGCCGATGTGTCTGACCACAGTCATCCAGGAGAGAAAGAGAAATTATACAACACACTCGCAAATCGAGATTCCTTGACTCCTCGTAAGGTGGCTTAGGAGTCACCTGAGAGATGAGCTCATTCGACAGCTTTGATGGAATTGAAAGTGATGTAACATTTTTATCATTTTATAGATAAGTAAAATGAAGTCAGGACAAAGATGTTAGCCAATCTGAGAAAGCTGTATCTTAAGTGCCTCCAAAAAGGGGTATCAATGATAAATAATGATCTGTTCTCTAGAGTCCAATTGGGAAGTTGAAGCTCTGAGTTTCTTCAAAGATGGGAGGGAGGCAGGAAAACGAAAACAAGACAATTGATTGCTTCCAGTCATGAAAGAGACACGATTCCCCCAGGCTGCTTCATCAGTTGGTCCAGCCAGGCAACTGGTTCCCATCCCCATCCGCTAGGAGGTACAGGAGTCTTATGTGGGGGTCGAAATGAGAGTGATAGGCTCTAGAATCAAAGCCATCAGGTATGAGGGAAGACAAAGGGGCGGCACCCTACCGACATCAGGACGAGTAAAGGTCCACGTGCATAACTCCAAAACGCCACTGCCACCTGGCTCATTCCAAGAAGGCTGGCAGCCGTGCAGCTAGGCTAAGGCAGGAAACTAGAGTGTGACAGGAGGGAAGGGTGTGCAAAGGCCCAGGGGCTGAGCCCGGGCTGCAAGTGGGAAGAGCAGTGAGCCATGAGCTCAGTGAAAAGGGCAGAGCCAAAACAGGCCGGGTGAACATTACCTTCTAGGCTAGGAGGAGTTGTTACAGGGGGCTTCCCTAGTAGCTTGGCTGGTAAAGAATCCACCTGCAATGCAGGAGACATGGGTTCAATTTCTGGGTTGGGGAGATCCACCGGCGAAGGGATAGGCTACCCACTCCAGCTCTTGGGCTTCCCTGGTAGCTCAACTGGTCAAGAATCCACCTGCAATGCTGAAGATCCGTTTTAGATCCCTGGGTTGGGAAGATCCCCTGGAGGAGGGACTAGGAGAAGTTGTTACAAAGGGTTCTGAACAAAATGACATGATCACATCAACATTCTGGCAGGATCCTTCTGGCAGCACTGCTGCGGCTGCTGCTGCTAAGTCGCTTCAGTCGTGTCCGACTCTGCGCGACCCCATAGATGGCAGCCCACCGGGCTCCCCTGTCCCTGGGATTCTCTAGACAAGAACACTGGAGTGGGTTGCCATTTCCTTCTCCAATGCATGAAAGTGAAAACTGAAAGTGAAGTTGCTCAGTCGTGTCCGACTCTTAGCGACCCCATGGACTGCAGCCCACCAGGCTCCTCCGTCCATGGGATTTTCCAGGCAAGAGTACTGGAGTAGGGTGCCATTGTGGGATCTAGATGGCTAAGGAAGTAAAATTGGGACCTCGTGCTTGGGTATAGGTGATGATGTCAACTCCTGAAAGAAAGCATGCAGGAGGAGAAAGGGCAGGTTTAAGATGGGAAGGAGCCATTGGAAAAGGTAAAACTAAAAACCAGAGTCAAGAAGCCTCTCCCTGCTGGCTTCTTATTTCAAATGGCCAGACTCTGAGCCCACAATGTCTTCCCTTAACTTGCCAGTTAAGAGACCCAGGAAAGCCCTGAGATATCTAATGTAAAGGAATATTACAAGTTGAGTGGAGCATTTGCTGTGATATTTTCAACCACTTGCCCATCTCTCACTAGGAAATGTCATTTAATTTGGGGTTAGATGGATTTGCCAGGAAATACACCAGTGTGTAGTAGAGCTGTGGAATAGAGATCAATTTTACAATTATGAAATAGCTAGCTTTTCCAGAAGCAACAGGCCATATCTTTAAAAAGCAGTCACTGAAGTGATATCCGCACAGCCTTGTGGCTGCTAGGGACACCAGTGATGATTATTTGGGGGTGGGGGTGGGGGAGGGGGAAGGGCCTGAGTGCCCCACCGAGCAATGAACTGGCAACTTGAGAGTAGAGATTGAGGTTCCTCTACAAGCATCATTGGTGAGGTGACTGAGCAGCAGAATTGAACTTGGATATCTACCAAGAGTCTCCTTGTAATCTCCCGTGGCCTGGCCAGTTCATGGACCACCCCTGGTATATACAGAATGGACACTACCTCCATGAAAGCCAATAATCTACTCCTGCCTGGCACTTGGGATGACTTTAGCTGTGACCAAGTCAATGACCAAATCCAGATGCCATTCTGGGCTTCAACAGTTACCATCTAGAGGAAGAGTTCAACAACTCATTCTCAGTTTGGAGGCTGAATATAAATGCCAGCTAGGACCTTCAGCTAGTCTCAGAAACAACCCTACCTCTGATTTGGGCCAGGCCTGAAGAGGGCTGAGACTGGGAGAGGCAGTTCTTCCAGCGTGCAATACTCAGAGGGACCAGAAACAACTCAGTCGTCAAGATAAATATCTTCATACAGTATTTTGAAAATTAAAGTTAACATAAAAACCCATGATGACCATCATATCAGAAGTTTATAAAGTATCTTATTGAGTCATCTTGGACTCTGAGACAAAGGGAAAAACCAAGAATGTCAACTGTTTATTTATTTAAAAGTTTGATATGTTACTCACAGTGGATTTTTTGCATTAATTTTGATTTTGTTTTAATGTATGACAATAAAACGTTTTGAGTACTGATTTTTTGGTCACCTCCTTAAATCATACATCAGACCTCAACTTGGCCACGTGGATAGGAGTTTGGAGTTTTGAACATTTTCTCTCACACCTTCAGAAACCTCTTACCCCCATCCCTATGCACTCACACACACACGCGCGCACGCACACACACATACACACACACACACACACACACAGACAGTGGCATGGAGAAATTAAAAGCTACTGTTTGGAAATGTAAGCAGGCATTCCGTTCACTAGCAGAGGTGACAGAGGGCGTTCTTAAAGAACTTTTCCCATTTATCTTTTCAAGAATGTCACTGTTCACCTTTAAACGCACACCTGGGACTGGTGTGGTAACAGAGCTGTACCTCGGGCTGTGCTCACACACAGAACGAAGGAAAATCAATTTCAGTCCTCAGAGGACAGGCTGGCTGGTGCAGGAGGTCATTCAGTGCCAGCCTGGCTCGACGGGCTGGGGGCAGGATTCTCGTCCGCACTGCTTCACTGCACATCCAGAGGAGGCGAAGGTGGCCTGGAGACGCGCTCTCACGGGGAAGAGAAAGACGAGGCTTGTACAAGCCACAGGATAAATACTAGAAACAGCGAAGGGGAGGCAGCCGGCGCCAGCGTGAGCAATGTGGAACCGCGGACTTATGTTTGCACCTAATGCTCCAGAGAAATTGGCCAAGACTAGCTCAACCAACTGAAAATATTACTGCTGTAATTCTGTCAAGGTCGCTTGTCAGGCTGGGTTATCCACTCCCCAGATGGGCTATGCACAGATCGGCCGTAGCTNCCGGCGCCAGCGTGAGCAATGTGGAACCGCGGACTTATGTTTGCACCTAATGCTCCAGAGAAATTGGCCAAGACTAGCTCAACCAACTGAAAATATTACTGCTGTAATTCTGTCAAGGTCGCTTGTCAGGCTGGGTTATCCACTCCCCAGATGGGCTATGCACAGATCGGCCGTAGCTCATGGCTGCGTAGCTCCATCTCAGGGAACCCTCCCTGGGCTGCCACTTTGCTCGTGCCCTGTCAGGCCTGCGGCTCTGATTCCAGGCATCCAGGGTTCACAGCAAGTGTCGGCTGAGCCCTGAGGCTGTGCCAAGGGTCATGACAGCCCTGAGCCCTTCCAGATGGCAGTGGGCTGGGGCCATTTCTGTCACCTCGGAGATGATTACGAATATGTTATTGGAAAGTGCAGGAATGGTGACGAGATCCGAAAAGCAGAGGGGGTGCTGACCGATGGCCGCCAGGCTTCTCCAGTAGAAGACGAGTGAGGACTGTGCCCCGTCCCCAGGAGCCCAGACACCCCTCCCCTGGGAGGAATAGGGTTTCCTGGAAAGAGCTGGAGCGTAGAAGTCAAACAGATCTGCAGACCCAAGTCCAAATCTTGGCTCCACTCGTGAGCTCCAGGATCTGGGGACATTATCTAATCTCTCTGAGGTTCAGTTACCTAATCTATAACATGGGAGGAGCTAATGGTGGAAAGTGCCTGGCGCAGATCCCATCCCTGTTCCTCCTGTGTGTCTGTTCCCAGCAGAGACTTGCCACATACCATCTCTTTCCTTCTCATCTCTTAATTGCTGCTTTTTTATGCCCAGAATCTCAGGGCTACCTTCGCTTCCTGTCGTCATGTTGGAGGCTTAGCCTGGCCCTCTCTTTACCAAGCATTTGGCCTTGGGAACAATGGGGTTGGACTTTCAGGAGGAAAACGTAGTCAGTTCAGCACATCACCTGCCCAGCGGCAGGATGCTCGGCAGGGAGGCAGGGAGGAGAGAGAGCGCGAAGGCACATCTCGCCTTCTCCTTCTTTTGCTGGGCTCCCATCTAGTCCCACAGAGCCAAGAAAGCACGCCTAGCCGGCCACACCCAGTCAGCTGCAATCCTGAGCTAACCCTCCTGTGAGGTCAGGAAGGAGATGAAGGCTCTGAGGCTGAAGGAAATGTCTGGACGTTTGAAACAGACCACGCAAACTCAAAAAATGTAACATTACCCTTAGCTGGGTTGATCAGAAGAGAGACCAAGAGCCAAAGCAGAAGATATAGAGACTTCTTTATCAAAGCCAAAGCTCCAGGACTCGTTGGCTGGCACTGAGAAAGATGATCTGAAATGACGAATGTGCTCCCAGATCTAAGCTATATGACTGCCAATTTCAGTGGGCCTCCTGGGAGAGATTGTTGGGAGACTTTAAATCTGATGGGTCAGGCCCTTTCTTAGATTAAGCATCTCAAAGATGAGAAAGGATGTCTGTCCCAACCTGGGTTGCCCAGGTGGGTCTCAAAGATGAGAAAGGATGTCTGTCCCAACCTGGGTTGCCCAGGTGGGCAGGGCATGCCTTCTGCGGGGACAGCTCAAATGTGTCAAAGAAAAAACTATTTATGACACTCGGTAGAGATGGTAAGGAGCTTCCCAGGTGGGGCTTGTGGTAAAGAACCCTCCTGCCAAAGCAGGAGACACAAGAGACGCAGGTTTGATCCCTGAGTAGGGAAGATCCCCTGGAGGAGAGCCTGGCAACCCACTCCAGTATTCTTGTGGGAAGAATCCCATGGACAGAGGAGCCTGGTGGACTGCAGTCTGTAGGGCTGCACAGTCAGAGATGACTGAAGTGACTTAGCACACAGGCACACAGAGACAGCGAGGCTGCTAAGATGGGGCTTGTGGTCGGGAAGAGAGACCGGGCTAAACTCTGACTCTAACAAGGACAGTGGGGATCTGTAGTGAAGGGGGAGGATGTGGATCAGTGGATGGAAAATGACTAAGGAGGGTAGTCATGGGTAGAGGACTTCTTGCAAGACTGACTCAACAGAACCCTTGCTTAAGGCAGGCCAGCCTGATATCAGCATGACATTGAGGGTAGCCAGACACTTTTGGGGAGTTTTCACTAAACTGACTTCATAGGATTCTGGCTCAAACTGGATTCTGCAAGGATGGAGAAGGAAGCCCAAGGTCATCTCTAGTCCAGTCAGGGCCTCTGAGGAGGCTGATTAGAGTTTAGTCAAAGGAGAGGGTCTTTGTCAACAACCCTGAATATTCATTGGAAGGACTGATGCTGCAGCTTCAATACTTTGTCCACCTGATTAGAAGAGCTGACTTTTGGGAAAAGACCCTGATGCTGGGAAAGACTGAAGGCAGGAGGAGAAGGGGGCGACAGAGGATGAGAATGGTCAGATGGCATCACCGACTCAATGGATATTAATNCTTTCTATATTCTGGGAATTTGTGGAGTTCTCTTAATTAGGTAATTTCCTCCCTATAGGTGGGGTTGTATCAGTGGCCTGTCAAGGTTTCTTGGTTAGGAAGGCTTGCTTTGGAGTTCTGATGTGTGAAGCTGGATTTCTTCTCTCTTGAGCTTGGAGTATCACTACACCTCAAATATATTTTTAATGGCTGAGTAATACTCCATTGTGTATATGTACCACAGCTTTCTTATCCATTTTTAAGTAAATACTTAATATATATGTTATAGGAAAATTAGAAAGTGCAGAAAATAAAAACAGATTGTCATCCAGGGATTAACCACAATTAATATTTTTATTTAATCTCATTTTAATTTCATTCTTTATCTATTTTTTTGTCATTCTTGTTGCAAATATTGAATAATTTTCTATGTAAAGTTTTATAACTTACTCTTTGCACTTAATGTATCATGATCATATTTTCCTGCCAAACATTCATTTTCATTTTAATGGCTATACAGCAGTTGAGTAACTTTTTATATTCTTAAATCCTGTGAACCCACAAGAGATATTGCTTATGTGAATTATATTTAATGTGTGTGGAAATAGAAATGATACTTTTCTTATTGGTCACACCCCATAGCTTGTGGAATCTTAGTTTCCTGACCAGGGATTGAACCTGCGACCTCAGCAGTGAAAGTGCTGAGTCCTAACCACTGTGGTGGTGGTAGTTTAGTCACTAAGTCATGTCCGACTCTTTGTGACCCTATTGATTTAGCCTGCCAGGCTCATCTGTCCATTGGATTTCCCAGGCAAGAATATTAGAGTGGGTTGCCATACAGGGATCAAATCTGGGTCTCCTGCATTGCAGGTGGATTCTTTACCAACTGAGCCACCAAGGAAGTGCCCTAACCACTGTGCCACCAGGGAAACGATATATTCCCAAGAAACAATATATTTTTAAAATGCAAAAATACATACAAACATATTTTATTATCTCTCAGAGTGATGATTTCATCACTCATTATGAAGCCTCTGGAAAACTCCATTGTACCCTTGTGAGAGAAGGAGAGTAATAGAACAAGTAACTTCTCCATTTATTATGAAGATAGTCTTGACTTTATGGATGCCCCCAAAAGATCTTTGCATATTAAGAAAAATCAGTTTATATTATTTTACAATGTGCTGTTTTATTCAACCCTATGTTTTTCGGCCTATTCATGTTGATAAACATAGGTCTTATATATTACTCATTTTAGCTCTTCTTCATTTGTCCTTCATATGCCTATTTCACATTCTTTTATTAATCTTCTACTAATTGACATTTATATTGTTTCTGATTTTTTTCAGGACTCTTGGTATAAGCATGCAAATGTTTCTCTTATAAACATATCTAGAAGTAGAATTTTTGATATGCATAAGATATCGCCACATTTCTCTCAAAAGAGAAAATACCAACTTACATTCTCACCTGGTTCCTCCTTTCTATCCTTGATAATTACTGGTATTGTTAGATTTCTGGAAGGTGACTACCGGATGGGTGTAAAACAGTCTCATATAGTTGGTTTAATTTGCGTATCCCTGACTACTAGTGAGGTTTGCATATCCCTGATTACATACATTTATTGGCCTCTCTTGCTATGGCCATCCATTATTTTTTGATTATCTTTTATATATTGATTTATAGCAATTCTATATAATTATAAGATACTTAGCCTTTTCTGTTCATAGGTTGCAAGCATATTCTCCTACATGTCATAACCTCTTTTAACATTGTTGACACTGTCTTTTGTGTGCCAAAATTTTTAATATTTAATTTAGCAAAATTTGCCAATAATCTCCTTTGAGTTTAGCTTTATGTATATTTATATATGTATATATCACAATGTATACATCATAAATATATATTTAATTGTGTGCATACATATGTATAGCAAGAGCTTTAACTTACCTGCTTGGAAAGTGACTTCCACGTTTTAGCAACTATAAAAAACAAACATAAAAAAGTGGATAATAAATACTTCATGTAATATATATATATATATAAATCCAGTAACCATCTACATCATAACTCATGACAGTGACTTTTATATCTAAAAGGCAAAGTTTTTTTTTAACTTCAAGATGTGGACCTATGTTTTCTATTTGTCTCATGTACTATAAACTATTCACAATAACATCAGTGGAGTGGAAAACATATTTTCCATAATCATCATCTCACTTTGGGGATTTCTAGATTTACAAAGTAAATTAACTTACTCCAAGTTAAATATACTATGGCCTTAAAACACAAATAATGATATTCATTAAATATTGTTAGAATATAAAATAATGGAGAAATTATAATTTTAAGGTGTTACCCATGATCTCTGCTGTGTTAGTATCCCTGATTACAATTCAAAGTTTGGGTTTCTATACAGTGAATGGGAAGGACAGGGCAAAGATAAAAAGAGATGAAGGAGAGAACAGGTGATGTTTTAGAAAGATTCGCCCTGTTTTCCACTCTTCTTCTCTAAGAATGTTACAGCTGAATAAAATACCGGAGGTCACTTTCTCTTTCTGATTTTTCCGCACATCCCTGAAGACCTCAAACACTGTAAGTCTTATAATTTTAAAATAAGTGCAGTCAAAAGTGCTGTTTCTTTGCTCAGATTTGAACACTGTGAATATATAATACCTGTCCAAGAATTATCTCCAGGTTTGGATGTGATTAAGTCCTATAAAACTGCTGTATTAGCAACTAGTAAATATTAACTATTTCAGCTACAGCACAATAATGACAAGCAATATTTTTTCTCCATGGTCATGTGGATTTTTCTATATAATTAACCATAGTTAATATAAATAATATATAAAATTCAAGATTATAAGATAGGCATTTTTTGCTATGTACTTTTCTCTCTTTTAAGCAATGTAATAAGTCATTTTAAGATCACAAGGGAAGAACTATATTCTAAAATTTAGCAAACTGATTTCTATGAAGATAGTTTTTTTCTCTATGCAGTAACAACATCCTTTCTTTACCTAAGATAATTAATATGGAACCCTGTAATCAAGTGATTAAAATCACAGGTCTATAAGGTAGACTTCAGCATTTAACCTTAATTATAATACTTTATACATTCACTTCATAGGCATCTTCCTTTACATAGTGAACCTAATAATGTAAATAATTTTATTATTCTGTTGCTTTTGAAATATAGTAGTAAGAAAGGAAGAAAAATAAATGGTACAAAAGTACATGCATATGCTCTTATGCAATGTTCAGAAGGTATTTATCAGAAGAGGAAGTTAGACACTCTTGAGTTTTGTAGAGTTTATGATATTTCCAGGGTAAATTATTCACAAAAGACATATTCATTCTGCCGGATATGTCATCATGTTCAGTATTACTGGCTTTTTAAAAAATAAAACTAAAGAGCCATTAAGATTGTTCTTCAAAGGATTTTCTGATTTTCTAAATTCTTTATTTCAAATGAAGTTACTGCATATATAAGGTGAAGAGAAACTTCCTTCTTTCGTACATATTTTATTTCTTAGGCTATAGGTTGATGTTCATTATATTTTTAATACTTTTATTTAAATCTGAACTTTTTAAACAATAAATTCTTTAAAATTAACAAATACTCGAAGCTATATGAAAATAATTACTTATTTTAGTTCTAGATGGAAATTTACCTTTCAGGTTCTATATAAGTAGGTAAAATAAATTTTCTTGATTTCAAACATAAAGTTATAATCAATGATCTGATATATATATCAGTTAACATTTATTTGAATTATAATTATTAAGCAAATGTTTACATGGCATAGCATTTTCCTGTTGATGTTGCCACAAAATTAAGAATTTTAAAAAATAATGGTTCTGAATTCAAGTGATGATGATGATAACAACGACACCTAGCAAAGCTTATTAAGTGCCTACTCTATATTGGTATTACACTAAACATAACTGATATCATTCAATCCTCAAAAAACCTCCTAAGACTTTTTTACTTCCACTTTTATAAATGAAGAAACAGAAGACTAACTAACTTACTCAGGTTCTCAAAGCTCATAAAAAAGGTCTAAACACAAGTCTATCTAATTTTAATATGCTACTTTGATATGTATATGACTTAATATTCCATCTCTGAGGCATATTTTCTTTTTTGAAGTAAATATTTCTTTTTAAAGCCCTATACTTTTAAAAAAAGTTTTTACAGATTCCTTGATTTTTAGTTATCATTCTTAATTACAGCTTAGAAGTACTGATTAGAAATTAACTGATGTTGTCAGAGAGGAAAAATATCTTATGACATATGACATTTCTTATGTGTGGAATCTAAAAAGAAATGATACAAATGAACCACTTACAAAACAAAGAGACTCACAGACTTAGGGAATGAACTTATGGTTGCCTATACACACTGTTGTTCTATTTAAAATGGATAATGAAGAAGGTCCTATGTATAGCACATGGAACTCTGTTCAATGTTATATGTCAGCCTGGATGGGAGGGGAGTTTGGGGAAGAATGGACACATGTATTTGTATGGCTGAGGCCCTTTACTATCCACCCCATCACAACTTTGTGAATCGGTTATACCCAATACAAAATAAAAAATTAATTAAATTAAAAAATAAACTTATGTTGATCTGAGTTTCTTGCTTAAATACATCTGACAATATTTGTTGTCAATAATAACATCTGAGATTTCAAATGAAAATTAAAATTTTGGAAAGCTTATATACACCATGCATTTGACAGCTTTCCAACAAGCAAAGATTTTTCTGATAAGATTCTGATGGTATTAGCGAATGTGATTTTTAAAAAATATTGTACAATGAAATATGGAAACATTTGACAGATCGGTGTAATTTAATGAATCAATATTTTCCAGCGGATAGTACAAAATTATATCAATATAAAGAAAAAAGAGCCATTCAAATATGCATTGTAGGCCAAAAGATTTTAACAAAATCCTTGACAAAAATGTCAGAGTCCACATTGCAGCTAAACTTTAAGGAACTATCAGCAGCCAAGTATTGATATAATACCAAAGAAGAATATCTATGATTATTTGAAAAGGTTTTTGTAATACCCTTCCCTTTTCCTCCTTCTATATATCTGTTAGGCAGATTTTGTTTATTTGTCAATACTTTCTGAAAACAAACACTGCAACAAATTGAACACAAAGGCAGATAAAAGAATCCAGACGTCTATTAAGTTAGCCATTAAAGTGACTTTGTAAGAATGGACATAATGCCAAAAAGTTTGAGAACCACTGCCCTAACACATGGAAAAGTGAGAAACAATCGATCTACATTTACACTGCAGGAACCATGAGATATTCAGAAGAGATACAGGAAGAATTCTTGTCCAAGTCTAACTGGAAAGCCAGTTCTCTGAGTTTTTCTGTCCAGGCTGGATATAAGAACTGCTTTAGCAGAATAAGAACCTTTATCAAGAATATTAAAAATAAGGTGGGTGTTTAGTCTGATGTACTGAGAAAGAGGGAACAAATGAAATTTCTGAAAAGAGAAAAGATACCAGTAGGGGTTTATAAGAAGTATTAGTCTGATAACAGTGTATCTTTTGATACACTGTATCAAAACATCAAAGTATAGTATCTTTTGAAGTCACACATTACTTGGTTAGTTGTTCTGAAAAACTTACACTGCTCCACAATTTTAAAAAATAGAGATAAGAAAAAATGCTATAACATTGTTGAGATAAACTTGAGAAATATACTTACTTTTGGGCTCATCTGTTGTAACAGCCAAAATAAAATCATAGGGAGTCATGAACAACTGCCCTTCACATTCTATAGAAGCAAACAAACGAAATCGTCTTTCCCGAGATGTAGCATAGAGGTCCAGGTCTTCGACTTCTGTTCTGCCAACAGCAACCTGAAGTTAAGAAAGCAAGTAAGTCTGGACTATGTGAAGTGACACCTCCTTCAAGAAGATACATGTCTTCAATTATGTTGATAGGGAATCAGCAGAGCAAAAGAAAAAAGGTGAAAATACATAATCATAAACAAATATCCACATGAATAAAATGAATTAATGTTCAGAAGATTATACTATGCATATCATTCAGATTCCGAAGACTTTACACTGGCTCTTTGAAGGAGTTGTGATTTCTTTCTTTAGTTTCAGTCTCAGAGAATGTTAAATTTCCAAGCTAATAGTCTCTTCAGAAGGAACAACAACACTTGTTGAATGCCTACTATGTACTCTCGATATAGGCCTACTTATTTAATTAGAACTCTTTTCACTGTAGTCTATTAATTTTCTAAAAGAAGAAAGGGAAACCCTAATAGGTTGTTCATGGCAACCACTAAGGAAACCATTTAGTGGCAGAGTTTCGATTTGTGCTGAAGTTGCTAACTCTAGATCACTACGGTAGAGTTACCACCAATGACCGCTCTGAATTTTACCCAAGGTTAAGATAAGCAGAATGATGAGTGTGTGCGTATGAGGAGAAGGGAATCTCTTTTGTTTTCCTTAATTTAAAAATCTTTCCTTGTAGATAAATAATTCCTATTATTTATTTTCTTTGAACTGTAACAAAACTGTTCATGTTTCTTTTTTCCTGATTCCAAAAGCAATGAATAGCTACTATATATAATTCAGAAGACAGAATTTAAAAACTTATAATTGTTTATGGGTTTTTTTGCCAAAAAAATCAGGGTTACACTATACCGTCCAGTTATCTGATTCTTTTTACTAATTAATATATCATTTTTCCATGTCGCTAGTCTAGTTTTAGTAACTATGCAATATTTCATAGTAAATGTTTGTTGCCTAATTAAATTAATGAATTCCACATGGTTGAATATGTATAGTATTTCACTACTATAACACAATGTTATTAATATAATGGCCAGCCTTGAAAATATTTAGATGTATCTATAAATAGTTCTTTGGGATTAATTCCTGGGAGTAAACTTTATTGGTCAAACAGTCATTTCATACACATTATCCGAGATGCTTCCAGGAAGCTTATGGTAATTTACACGGCTATCAACAGTATAAAATTATACCTTTGCACGTTTCACACAAAACATTTTATATCAGAAAAAAATTCTTATTTAGGATGACAAACTTAATCTCCTTATTGCCTCTTCTAAGTCATTATCCAAACTGTGTACAAACTTAAAATTATTTAAACATCCACTATTAAGTTATATCAAAACAGACCATAAGAACTTTCAGTAAGGAAAGTACATTTTATACTTCTAAGTTATACCTTATTAAATGAAAAGCCAGGCAAATTATTAATTTTTTCTACTACTCTGAAGAATAAGACTTTTAAAACATAATGGAAATAGTCAAATAAAAAAATTTTTTAATGCCTTTTTTAAATGGCCTGTATAACAGGTAGAATCTAGTCTCAGCCCTTAAAGAATATATGATCTATGCTGCTGCTGTTAATCCACTTCAGTCATGTCTGACTCTGTGCGACCCCATAGATGGTAGCCCACCAGACCCCCCCGTCCCTGGGATTCTCCAGGCAAGAACACTGGAGTGGGTTGCCATTTCCTTCTCCAATGCAAGAAAGTGAAAAGTGAAAGTGAAGTCACTCAGTCGTGTCCGACTCTTAGCGACCCTATAGACTGCAGCCCACCAGGCTCCTCTGTCCATGGGATTTTCTAGGATCTATATAGGTGGACAAAATGCTAGTTGGAGGGACAAAAGGTAAAAACATGGGAAAAAAGTCAGATTTCCCTGTTGGCTCAGTTGGTGGAGTCTGCCTGCAATGTGGGAGACCAGGATTTGATCCCTGGATTGGGAAGATCACTTGGAGAACATGGCAACCCAATCCAGTATTCTTGCCTGGAGAATCCCTTGGACAGAGGAGCCCTGGCAGGCTACAGTCCATGAGGTTCCAAAGAGTTGGACATGACTGAGCAAGTAAGCACAGGAAGAAGAACATATGAATTTTAATGTCAGGAAGAGATATGAGCATTCTAGGTTTACACAGCATATTTGAAGGTGGAAATCATCTTCCTGCAACAAAAGTTTTGCCTTCATGGAAAAGTGTATAAACTGTTAACAGTCTATCTGAATGAAAGACTAAAGGACCAGGATTTAATCTGACAGAAAACAAAAATGGCCTTAGGAGATTCTTAAGTGAAGTAATGAGAGAAAGAAAATGGTGCTTCAGAAAGACAAAGCAACCTGGTAACAGAGATAAGCTAGCTCAGCAGTATATTAATAGCAAAGTCAGATAATCCTTGTATTGGGAAGTTATTTGGGCTCTACCACGGGTAAGGAGGGCTTCCCTCATAGCTTGGTAGGTAGAGTCTGACAGCAATGCAGGAGACCTGGGTTCAATCCCTGGGTTGGGAAGACCCCCTGGAGAAGGAAATGGCAACCCACTCTGGTATTCCTAGAGAATCCCACGGACAGAGGAGTCTGGCAGGCTACAGTCTATGGGGTCACAAGAGTAGGACACGACTGAGCAACTAAGCAAACATAGGTAAGGAGTCACTCAATCACTTAGTGTCAATAATGAGCAAAAATTTCCCTGAATACTCCTCAGGGATCCATCTACCATCTTAAGTCCCCTTCTGCATCTATATCTCAGGGGCTTTTTCTTCCTCTCTGGGCAGAGGAACCAATGTTGTCTGTGACCATAGTTTACTCTCCTGTTTCCTTCTTGCTAAGACATTTCCTTGGGTTGGGGTGGCCCCCATCAACCATGACTCATCTCCAGTGAATTTCCTGGAGGACCACTCGATGTGGGGCATTCACTGCTTCTGCATCATAATCTGAAGTCATGCTTCAATCTAACACTCAGAACCACAATTTTTGCCTACTTCCTGTGACCTAATATGAACTTTATGTGTGACTTCTGCCCTTACCTGGTGCTGCCACTACTGCTCATGAGGTGCCTGTTGCTTTCTCATCAAACTACCCCTCCTGAGGCCTAGTCCCAGCACACCAAGCCTGCCTGCCTGATGCAGCTGCTAATTTGATCTACCTATGAACCAATGCTGACAAATCCTCTTTTCCTTAACTTCTGCCAACAGTCAATTAACAAAGCCTGTTGTTCTCCCTCTAATTTCTCACATCCACCCACTGCTACTACCTTTGTTTAAGCAATCACTACTTCCCTAAAATTTTAGTCATGGCCTGTGGTTTTCACCTCAATTCTATCCTGTGTTGAGAGAAAGAAAGAAAAAAAACATGCGGAACTGTGGAACAATTTGTATTCTTTGAACACAAGAAACAGTTTCAGAAAAAATCTGAGTTAAAGGTTTTCATTAAAACATCACTATGAGTTCTACCTCTTGTTGCCTTAGCAGAAGTACTTGTCATTTTTGATAATGGCACTAGGTGCCTACTGCTCTATTTATCACCTTAAAAGAAGGTGTGGGGAGGAGTTTGGGAACAGTTTGTGCCCCAGACAAATACATATATTTATGAATATATATTTCTATCCCTAAAATGGATATATATATATATATACACACACACATATAGTTGGTATACATATAGAGATCCTAAAGGGGAAGAATATGATTTACATGTAAAAAAGATAACCAGAGCCTGAGTGCTTAAAAGGGCCTTCAGCTACTGCAGTTCTGTAGGTTCCTCTATTGCCTCTGCTCAATTTAGTGTGATAAATCACATGGTGTAATAATGCACATTGTTGTTGTTCAGTCACTAAGTCATGTCCAACTCTTTGCCACCCCATGGACTGCAGCACGACAGGGTTCCCTGTCCTTCACCATCTCCTGGAGCTTGCTCCAAACTCATGTCCATTGAGTTGGTGATGCCATCCAACCATCTCATCCTCTGCCACCCCCTTCTTCTCCTGCCCTCAATCTTTCCCAGCATCAGGATCTTTTCCAATGAGTCAGTTCTTGGCATCGAGTGGCCAAAGTGTTGGAGCTTCAGCTTCAGTCCTTCCAATGAATATTCAGGGTTGATTTCCTTTAGGATTGACTGGTTGGATCTCCTTGCAGTTCAAGGGACTCTCAAGAGTCTTCTCTAGCACCACAATTTGAGTGTAACAATTATTTGTCATTCAGCCTTCCTTATGGTCCAACTCCCACATCCGTACATGACTACTGTAAACCATAGCTTTGACTAGACGGACATTTCTTGGCAAACTGATGTCTCTGCTTTTAATTACTCTGTCTAGCTTTGTCATAGCTTTTTTCCAAAGAGCAAATGCCTTTTAATTTCATGCCTGCAGTCACCATCTGCAGTGATTTTGGAGCCCAAGAATATAAAATCTGTCACTGTTTTCACTTTTTCCCCATCTTTTTGCCATGAAGTTGGCACTGCTCAAATGAACCATAGATTGGTAGTAAGCAAAAAACAATTTTCTCATGAGATCACAGCAAACCGCCCTGATCCTAGAACATTCTAGTTATCATTAGCTGGTAGGACTGGGCTCATCTGGCTGGAGGATCTGATGGGATAGAGAGTAAAACAGAAAATCAATACTTGGGTCGGTTTTTATACTTTCTGTTCACGTCCACTGACTGATTTGTCTCTTCATACTCAAATACCATAATGCTTTAATTGCTATAGCTTTTGATCATGTTTTTGACTTTAGGTAAAGCAAGACTCCATATGACTATCAATATTTTAAAAATATTTTTGCTGACTGATGTGCAATTTTTTCTTCTATGTGAGATTTGAAATTAATCTGTCAGGTTCTGCTTTTAAAATTCCATTGATACTTTGGGAGTACACTGAGTTTTGGTGCAATTTAGTATGACTCGACTATAACAAAAAAGCAGCAGACTCACAGATATAGAGTACAAACTAGTGGCTACCAGTGGGGAGAGGGAAGGGAAGCACAGTATAGAGGTGGAGGAATGTGAGATACAGACTCTTGGATGTAAGATAGGTTACAAGGATGCATGACGCAACACAGTGCAGGGAATACAGCCAATATTTTGCTATAGTAGTAAATGGAGTGTAACCTTTAAAAACTGTATAAAAAATCTGATTTTTTACTCGAAATTGCCTTTTCATTTTACAGCTGCTGAGAAATTGCATTTTACACGTTTTAGGAAATTATTTCATGGGATTTGCTTAACATTCTTTTCAAGTTTGCTGAAAATGTTTAGGGAATCTTCTTCCTAGCTCTAAAAAAAATGCTATCTTTTATTTTACTGAGAAACTGTAAAACATTCTACATTCGAGTTCTATAATCTCAGTCTTGTTACTTACAAAAATAGAACATATATATATACATATATATATATATGGAAATAAAATTTTCAAACACACCTCTAAAATGACAGTTATGACTTAGTCATAAAAATAAATAATGATCATTTTCAGGTAACTGTGGATCCTCTAAATCATGCCAACATAAGACAAGTGGTTTATGAAACAATAGAAATGATAAAAGTTACATTTTTAATTACCTCATCTTCCCAAAAGAAATAAAAAAATACTGTGTCAATCCAATTATTTTCTCTGGAATTTCCAAGTTCAGACCTTTGCAACTAGTACTTAGATGTTACTTCTTAAGGTACTGAAATGAGGGCCTTCAGGCCACATCATTATCCTTCTTGTGAATAACAGAAAGCAAAGGTTCACTGCCAAGGCACAGGCTCATGTTACTTCAGGTCAGCAATTCGAAAATTTACTCTGTAGTAAGGTCTGGTTTTCCCAAGGAGGCAGGATTAAATGCCAGATAAAGGATTCACTACTTAACAATTAGAGAAACTGATGCCTACAAGCTGATAATAACCTAAAAAGGTAACTTGAAACAATTATATCAATTATCAAAACACCATAAAATGCATTACCTTTTAGCAGCTGAGAAACGGAGACCCAAGATCAAAGGATGGAAGAAGGAAAAATAAAAACCATTTGTACTGAGTAAAATTATTTCAATTATTCATGCTTAATAGTTTATTTTTTAAATGTTTTATGAAATAAAATCAGTACTAATTTTTTAAAGTAAGGAATGATTAAAACATGCATTTGATTTCATGTATGATGGTGATCATTTGGTATGAGGCCCTACCTGATATTGGCAACTGTACATTTTTATAAAACATTAAAGAGCAAATATTATTTGAATTTAGATCTTTATATTTTCTGGGCAAGAATCTTATGAGATGTGCATGAGATTCTATTCACATCTATTTTTATTCTAGCTAAAAGGATGTTCATGGAAGTATTACATTTGGCTTTCTCAAATGGCTTCAGGCTGATTTAAAAGCTTCTCAGAAGATAAAAGAGGTAACATTTTCTTTGCTTGTTGGGTGGTCGAAAGGTTAAACATCAAGTTCTCCGTGTGGGAAAATCCCAAAGTCCTCTAAGAGAAATGTCTTGATGCTTGGTAAATGTGTCCATTTTGAAATATACACAACTGAAGATCAGTCAAGAAGCACTTCCCTGGCTGAGATCACACTGAGGAAAAAAAAGTAACTGACCACTTATTTTAAAGTCTCCACTTGCACTGTTACATTAGCTTATATTACAGGATTCTTTGGAAGGAATGATGCTAAAGCTGAAACTCCAGTACTTTGGCCACCTCATGCGAAGAGTTGACTCATTGGAAAAGACTCTGATGCTGGGAGGGATTCGGGGCAGGAGGAGAAGGGGACGACCGAGGATGAGATAGCTGGATGGCATCACTGACTTGATGGACGTGAGTCTGGGTGAACGCCGGGAGTTGGTGATGGACAGGGAGGCCTGGCGTGCTTCGATTCGTGGGGTCGCAAAGTGTCGGAGACGACTGAGCGACTGAACTGAACTGAACTGAACAGAACTCTTTATAAGTTTACAAAGTACCTTCACATATGTCATCTCATTATTTGATAGGATGGTAGGTGAATGGATCTCTGAGGTGTTAGTANGGGTGAACGCCGGGAGTTGGTGATGGACAGGGAGGCCTGGCGTGCTTCGATTCGTGGGGTCGCAAAGTGTCGGAGACGACTGAGCGACTGAACTGAACTGAACTGAACAGAACTCTTTATAAGTTTACAAAGTACCTTCACATATGTCATCTCATTATTTGATAGGATGGTAGGTGAATGGATCTCTGAGGTGTTAGTAATCACAGTTGATTTGTACACCTAGCCTCTTCCTGCTAGTCTAGGGCCTTGCTCCAGCAGTGACCTCCCCTGCGTTTCCTACCTCACTGTTTTCACCTCTTTCACGCCCACTGAGTGCTTCCCTTCAGCGCACACACATTTCTCCCATCTTGGAAGCTTTCCAACCCAACTCTCCATCCAGCTTGTCACAGCGGGTTTCCTCTGTTTTAGCAAGTTCTCCCCTTCACCACTCCACTAATACTGCTTGTCAAGATCACTGATGACCTCCATGTTGCTAAATCCAGAGGTCAATTCTTGGTCAATTCATCTTACAGCATCTGACCCAGTTGATAACTCTCTTTTCCTTGCAACAATTTTTCCTGTCCAAGTCCACCCATACCTCATTTCCCTCCTATTACCCAGGCAGTTCCTTTTTGGTACTTTTGTTGATACTGCCCTAGGCCAGTCCTTGGACTTCCTCTCTTTTTTTAATCTATACTTACTTCCTTAATCATCTCATCTAGCCTTTACGGATTATAAATATACTGACAAATCAAAAATTTCCATCTCCAGCCTTCTGTGATAATATAAACTCCATGAAGGCAGGAATTTTTGTCTGAGTGGTACACTTTTGCTTCCCCAGTGCCTAGAAGAGTTTCTGGCTTGGAGCAAGCTCTCAAATATTTGCTGAATAAATGAATGACTGAATATGGTTGTAAAAAACACTGCAATTGTTAAATAAGGATTCCCTTAAAAATTAAAACATACTATTAAAAAACCCAGTTGATAACTCTTTTCCTTCCTCAGCGATCAATGCAAGGAAATAGANAGGAGATCAACTCTGGGATTTCTTTGGAAGGAATAATGCTAAAGCTGAAACTCCTGTACTTTGGCCACCTCATGAGAAGAGTTGACTCATTGGAAAAGACTCTGATGCTGGGAGGGATTAGGGGAAGGAGAAGAAGGGGACGAGAGAAGATGAGATGGCTGGATGGCATTACTGACTCGATGGACGCGAGTCTGAGTGAACTCCGGGAGCTGGTGATGGACAGGGAGGCCTGGAGTTCTATAATTCATGGGGTCGCAAAGAGTCGGACACGACTGAGCGACTGAACTGAGGCTTATGTTCAAATGCCAGTTTCAATACTTCCTAATTAGGTAAACTTGGGAAAAAGAGACTTCTAAACTTTAGCATTTTCACTGTAAAATGGACAAATTAACTGTGCTGGTTTTCCCAGTGGCTCAGTTGGTAAAGAATGGATTCCCTGGAAAAGGAAATGGCAACCCACTCCAGTATTCTTGGGTGTAGAATCTCACGGACACAGGGCGGGCTACAGTCCATGGGGTAGCAAAGAATCAGACACGACTGAGCGACTAAACAGCGAATGTTAACCACAAAGTGTAAACATTACATGAAAATTAAATGAGAACACTTCCATCTCCTCTGGTTAATAAAATCAGTTTATGAAGAGTATCCTATGTGTTAATCAGCAGGGTCCAGAAATAGTCTTTGACACCTCAGATCCACGCATATATTTGCCAGCTCAGTACGTCCCTGTCACTCTAAGTTGGGAGTTATCTAAATACGTCCATGGCGACCAAACAATTCCAATTGCCTGACATTCCTTGTGCCTCCCATCTGCTTCATGTGCTATGACCTTTCTCTCAATCATCCTGACTCAGCTCCAAACATCTAGATTATGCAATATGTGCATACTGCATATGTGGTATTATGCAATACCACATATTCTACTGATTTCTTGACAGTGATGGCTGACCCTCAATGACAAAACCTCTGGCTATGCAGAGAGCCATTGTCTTTGGGGCCTGATTACATAATCACTCCAAACAGTTTTTCTAGATTACAACTGAAAGAAACAAACATGCCATACCATTAATAGTCGGCTATTTTTCCTTAAATAAGTCACCCTGAATTTACCTGCAGCTATAACAAAATAGCAGAGACTGGGTGGCTTAGTGACAGAATTTACTTTGTCATAGTTCTAGAAGCTAGAAGTCCAAGATCAAGGTGCCAGGACTGACATGGTATGATCTCTCTCTCTGGCTTGTAGAAAGCCACGTTCTTTCTATGTACCCACATGGCCCTTCTGCAGGGTGTGGGCACACAGAGAGAGGGCAAGCACTCTGGTGCCTCTGCTTACACTAATCCTATCAGATCAGGAGCCCACTCTCCTGACCTCATTTAACCTTAATTACTCCCTTGGAGGTCTCACTTCCTAATACAGCCCTAATCGAGGGGTTAGGGCTTCAGCATATGAATTTTGGGGAGATACAGACCATTTAGTCCAGAACACCAACCACAGAGCAACCCACCTGCCTTGTCCTTTACTCACGTATATAGCCCTTAAAAAAGTTCTTTTATAGGCTATTCCCATCAAGTTGGAAATTTACTCTCTGGAAGAACTTGAATATTTGGAGATTTAACTATGTTCCCTCTCTTTGGATAATTTATAAACAACCAAACAAAAACCATTAAATAAAATCAGTCTCAGACTCCTCAACCTACCTGTAACCCAGTGGGGGTGAGGGTGGCAGATCCCTCCTTGCTAGTCCCAACTTAAGATTCCCGGCCCAACTAGCCTTGGCTTGTATGCTTCCCAGCTGGGGATGGGGTAGGGGGTCAGGCATTTCCCATCCAGGATTCCTTGTCTGCCAACACTGGCCCAGTGGTACCCCAGCAGGAGGCTTGGAGGCTGCCAGTCCCTGCTTGTGGTTCTTTCTATGCCAGCCTCGGCCCAGCAACTTGGACAAACTCCAGTAGTGAACAACACCGAGGCCTGATTCCCAACCGAGGGAGGCTGCTGCTGCTGCCCTTCCAACTTTGTTCCTTCCTTGGGTACCCTCTCTTAGCCCAAGGGTATTCTTTATAATCTTGATTCCTTCTTAGTAGTTAATCCCCTGTAAATGGTTAATATTTCTTTATACTGAGCCTTAACTGTTCAAGTTACCAAGTGGCTTTTGTTTCTGACTGTTGAAATTATTATTGAAAAGGATAAACAAGTTTTAAAATGATGTAGTTTGGGTAGTTTATACCCATTACACTGGCATTAAATTTTTTGGAAGAACTTAAATGTTACCTGAATTTAATAGAAAGGAAAGCTGAAAAGGCATTATGTGGGACAAAGTTTATAAAACTACTGCCTTCATTTATAAAACAGATTTAAAAATTAAGTTTGAAGAGGATTAAGGGATGGGAACAAAATTAAAGCAACTACTACTAATAACCAAATAAAGTATTCAGTTCAGTTCAGTTGCTCAGTCATGTCCGACTCTTTGCGACCCATGGACTGCAGCACACCAGGCTTTCCTGTCCATCACCAACTCCCGGAGCCTGCTCAAATTCACGTCCATCGAGTCGGTGATGCCATCCAACTATCTCATCCTCTATCGTCCCCTTCTCCTCTTGCCTTCAATCTTTCCCAGCATCAGGGTCTTTTCAAATGAGTCAATTCTTCATATTAGGTGGCCAAAGTATTGGAGTTTCAGCTTCAGCATCAGTCTTTCCAATGAATATTCAGAGCTGATTTCCTTTAGGATTGACTGGTTGGATCTCCTTGCATTCCAAGGGACTCTCAAGAGTCTTCTCTCAACACCACAGTTCAAAAGCATCAATTCTTTGGCGCTCAGCTTTCTTTATAGTACAACTCTCACATCCATACATGACTATTGGAAAAACCATAGCTTTGGATAGACAGACCTTTGCTGGCAAAGTAATGTCTCTGCTTTTGAATATGCTGTCTAGGTTTGTCATAGCTTTTCTTCCAAGGAGTAAGCATCTTTTAATTTCATGAGTGCAGTCACCATCTGCAGTGATCTTGGCGCCCAAGAAAATAAGTCTTTCACCGTTTCCATTTTTTCCCCATCTATTTGCCTTGAAGTGATAGGACTTGATGCCATGATCTTAGTTCTCTAAATATGGAGTTTTAAGCCAACTTTTTCACTCTCCTCTTTTACTTTCATCAAGAGGTTCTTTAGTTCTTCTTTGCTTTCTGCCATAAGGGTGGTGTCATCTGTGTATCTGAGGTTATTGATATTTCTCCTGGCAATCTTGATTCCAGCTTGTGTTTCATCCAGCCTAGCATGTCGCATGATGTACTCTGCATATAAGTTAAACAAGCAGGGTGACAATATACAGCCCTGACGTACTCCTTTCCCAGTTTGGAACCAGTCCTTTGTTCCATGTCCAGTTCTAACTTTCTAATATTAGAGAGAGTAAAATGATTTTGAGATTAAAAAACTATATAGGTGAAATAGACCTTACAGATTCAAATCAACCATCCCTACAACTAGTCAGTAGAGTGTGTTTCACTATAGTATTTCCCTATTGCTAATGATATTAAGCATCTTTTCATGTATTTATAGGTCTTTTGAATATCTTACTCTTGAATTGCTTATTCAGACCTTTTGTCCATTTTTCTATCGTGTTGTTGTTTTTCTTATTAATCTGTAGATCATCATTATATATTCTGGATATTTACTTCACAGGAGTGCTATGTATCTTAAGTATCTTCTTCCATTTCAAGACTTCTTTGTATTTTCATAGATATTTTTGTTTTAGTGAAGTGAAATGAGGCAGTGTTTTCCATCCGAAACTGTATTCTTTGCCTTATTTTGAAAAACCTCCTTCTCCTAGGGTCAAAATTTCATTTTCATATATTTTTCTCTAAATATCTTTAAGTTTCACTTATCACCTTTAAGGCTGTAATCCACCTGGGTTATTACTGCAATAGGGTAGGCATCTAATTTTCAAGATTGATGCAATTGGCCTGGAAGCATGACCGCGGGCACTTCGAAGGCCAGAGTGAGCAGGAGAACACCATGAACTAGCTCCTCGTGGAGATGGATGGATTCAACTCTACCACGAACGTCACTGTGCTGGCCGGCACCAACCACCCCAATGTCCTTGACCTAGCCCTGATGCGGCTGGGCTGCTTTGACTGTCAGATTTACATTGGCCCCCGGGAAATCAAAGGCAGGCTGTTTATCTTCAGGGTCCACCTGCATCCACTCAAGTTGGACGAAAGCCTCAGCAAGGATGCCCTGGCGAGGAAGCTTGCAGCCCTCACTCCAGGCTTCACAGGTGCTGATATTTCTAATGTTTACAACGAAGCCACCCTGATCGCTGCCCGCCACCTAAACCCCTCTGTCGGGGAGAAGCACTTCGAGCAGGCCATGTAGAGGGTCACTGGAAGCCTTGAGAAGAAGACACAGGTCCTGTAGCCCAGCAAGAAGATGACGGTGGCCTATCATGAGGCTGGCCATGCCATGGTGGGCTGGTTCCTGGAACACACAGACCCCCTGCTCAAGGTGTCCACGTCCCCCTGGGCAAGGGGCTCGGCTATGCCCAGTGCCTGCCCAGGGAGCAGCTTTTTGACTGTATGTGTGCCATGCTGGGCGGCCACATGGCTGAGCAGCTGTTCTTCGGGCGAGTCACCACGGGGGCCCAGGATGACCTGAGGAAGGTCACCCAGAGCACCTATGCCCAGATCGTGCAGTTCGGGATGAGCAAGAAGCTGGGCCAGGTGTCCTTTGATCTCCCATGGCCAGGTGAGGCGCTGGTGGAGAAGCCGTTCAGCGAGGCCATGGCCCAGCTCATAGAGGAGGAGAATGTGGCGGCTCACTGGCTCCGCACCTGCGCGCACCCTGGACCTGCTCACACGCTGCCACGAGCAGGTGGACAAGGTGGGCAGGCAGCTGCTGGAGAAGGAGGTGCTGGAGCGGGCCGACATGATGCAGCTACTCAGGCCTGAGCCATTCGCCGAGATCACCTACAAGGAGCTCGTGGAGGGCACAGGCAGCCTGGAGGAGGACACGGCCCTTCCTGAGGGTCTGAAAGGCTGGCATGGGGGGCCCGCTGCAGGAGAGCCCAGCCTAGCGCCTCCGCCTGGAGAGCAGCCTCCGGGACCCCCAGGAAGCAAATTAAAGCACATGTAACCCGAAGCAATGGCACCCCACTCCAGCACTCTTGCCTGGAAAATCCCACGGACGGAGGAGCCTGGTGGGCTGCAGTCCATGGGGTTGCTAAGAGTCGGACATGACTGAGCGACTTCACTTTTCACTTTCACACACTGGAGAAGGAAATGGCAGCCCACTCCATTGTTCTTGCCTGGAGAATCCCAGGGACAGGGGAGCCTGGTGGGCTGCCATCTATGGGGTCACACAGAGTCGGACACGACTGAAGTGACTTAGCAGCAGCAGCAGCAGGCATCTAATTTTACTTTTGCTTCCTACACAGAACACTTCAACTCTAATCAAGTCCTACTGTTTTGTATATCATTGTTATCCAATATTTGAGATCCAGTTTGGTTTAGCTTTCAAGATAATAATTATTGTTGTAATATGTAGTCAATATTTAAGATTTACTTCATCTTTACCAATTTCTTTACTTTTGCTTCTTAAATTTCACCCTTTTTTCATGTTCATTTCTTCCTATAGTCACTCTTTGATAGTTCCTTCAATGATGGTCAGAGATTGGTAAGCGATCTCAGATTTATGAAAAATGAATTTATTTTATCCTCACTCCTAAATGATAATTTATCTAGGTAAAGATATCTAATGGTAGTTTTCTCTTACCTCTTTGAAAATACAGTCTAGTTGTCTCCTGACTTCTATCCATTGTCACAAATTAGTCTTCAATCAGGCCAACAGCCATGCCTTTCTAGGAAACTGGTTCTATCTTCCTTTATTTTTGATTTTCAGTTTCACTATAATCTGACCATTTTAATTTATCCTGCTCAGGACTGTTTATGCTTCCTGAATCTGAGGATTAATGTTTGTGTTCCTTCTAAGAACTATTCAGATATTCTCTCTTAGAATACTGCTTCTCATTCTCCCAGTTCTCTGAGCCTGTAATCCCTAACTGAGGAATTTTAGACCCTTTCAGTCTATCTTCCACATCTCTTAAACACTCCTTAGTATTTGCCTTTTTTTTTTTTTTTTTTGGCTGTGATGGGTCTTGGTCACTGTGCAGGCTCTTCTCTAGTTGAGACAAGTAGGGGCTACTCTCTAGTTGTTACCTCAAAGGCTTCTAATTGTGATGGCTTCTCTTGCTGCAGAGCATGGACCCTAGGGTACTCAGGCTTCAGCAGTTGCGCACAGGCTGTAGAACACAGGCTCAGTAGTTGTGGCACATGGGCTTAGTTGCCCCACAGCATGTGGGACCTTCCTAGACCAGGGATCTAATCCATTTCTCCTCCACTGGCAGGTGGATTCTTTACACTGGACCACCAGGGAAGTTCTGCCATTTCTTTAAAAGTGTGTTACATTCTGTGTAGTTCCTCAAAATTATCTTCCAGATTACTAATTGCCTCTTCAGTTGTTTTATATGCTGTCTAATCTATCCAACCTCAAAGACCATATTTTACATTGTGAGAAGTTCTATTCGTTTCTTTATTATAATCTACCATTCTTCATACTGATTTCCCATTAAATCTTTAATCATTCTGAATATCCTTAATTGACAGACTCAACCAAATGATCCTATCATTAAACTGTGAGGAATATAATCACTCAGTTTGCTGAGTTTATCCTCCTAGAGGCCTTCTCTGTAGAAATTACAGGTGGCCAGTATTTGGGGCATCTCCCTCAAAAAAGTTCTCTATTTTTTTCTGCTGGCTTTATCAGTTTTTTTTAATTTTTCCACCCAGGGTAATAGAAGTGCTAACTCTAAACCCATATGAGGCAGTGTTGTTGTTTATTTGCTAAGTCATGTCCAACTCTTTTGCAACCTCATGAACCGTAGCTCACCAGGTTCCTCTGTTTAGGGATTTCCCAGATAAGAATATTGGAGTGGGTTGCCATTTCCTTCTCACAGGGATCTTCCCAACCCAGGGATTGAACCTGCATCTCCAGCATTTGCGGCGGATTCTTTACCACTGAGCCACCTGGGAAGCCCCATGAGGTAGTGTGGGACCATTTTTATACATTCTCAGGAGAGTCCTTTTTCCACTTAGAGTGCATGCATACATCTTCAGGCTTCCCTGTCATTGCCTAGTACCGGGAGGGAGGGGAGGGGTCTCGGGAATCACTCTTTCGTCATTTGTTCTGTTGCTGTAGGCTCTGCCTTTAGGGAATGGAATTTCAGTTCCAACTTTCTAAGGTCTTCTCTCCTGTCCCCACGAAGGCCTTAAAATCCAAACCCCCAAGATTCCATGAATAACGACTCACTGCTCTCTCACTGAAGCCACAGCTCACACTATTCTAGTTCCTAGTTTCTTCTTTACTTCTGCTCTGGCAATTTCCTTTAGTTTCTTAAAAGGGTGGAATGGTATTTAAAAGGATGTTTAAAATATTTTGATGACAGATTATGGAGCTTGCTGTATGGATAAAACCAGAAGTCTAAACCATTTATTTTATTAAGTGAACATCCCATAATTTATTTAGGACCATTTTCTTTTCACTTAAAAGCTATTCTCCCAACACAATATATTTCCAACAGACAAAGACCAATACATACCTACTGCTCATTCTCTAGTTTTTCCTTAGAGGACTCGTGTTAGCTGGGCACAAGAGCACACAGAACAAGGTCATATTTCTCAGGCTTTGTTGCAGTTGGATAGGCCATTTGATGAAGTTTTCACTAATGTAAATAAAATTGTTCTTTGAGACTTCCTGGAAAGTCAACTTAAAGGCTGCTGACTCAGCCAGACAGGGCACAGGAGAGTAAAGGCAAGGTCATCATCCTGACTTCTTTCACCTGACCTCAAGCCAACTGCTCCTCATGATACTTTGCTTTTAGTTATTTCAACCTATGTTATTTCCATAATCACCTTAATCCCTGAGTTTAAAGCTGTGGCACAGGGCAATCAGTAGTCATGTATAGATGTGAGAGTTGGACCACAAAGAAGGCTGTTCAGTTCAGTTGCTCAGTCATGTCCAACTCTTTGCAACCCCATGAATCACAGCACGCCAGGCCTCTTTGTCCATCAAGTCCCGGAGTTCACCCAAACTCATGTCCATCGAGTCCGTGATGCCATCCAGCCATCTCATCCTCTATCATCCCCTTCTCCCCCTGCCCCCAATCCCTCCCAGGATCAGAGTCTTTCCCAATGAATCAACTCTTCGCATGAGGTGGCCAAAGTACCAGAGCTTCAGCTTCAGCNCTCTAATTTTCTTGAAGAGATCTCTAGTCTTTCCCATTCTGTTGTTTTCCTCTATTTCTTTGTTGAGCGGCCAAGAATTGAGCTTTTGAACTGTGGTATTGGAGAAGACTCTTGAGAGTCCCTTGGACTGCAAGGAGATCCAACCAGTCCATCCTAAAGGAGATCAACTGCAAATATTCATTGGAAGGACTGATGCTGAAGTTCCAACACTTTGGCCACACAGTGGCCAAAATGTGAAGAGCCAATACACTGAAAAAGACCTTGTTGCTGGGAAAGACTGAAGGCGAAAGGAGAAGGGGGTGACAGAGGATGAGATGGTTGGATGGCATCACCAATTCAACGGACATGAGTTTGAGCAGACTCTGGAAGATAGTGAAGGACAGGGAAGCCTGCTGTGCTGCAGTCCATGAGGTTGCAAAGAATCAGACACCACTTAGCAACTGAATGACTACAACAGGGCAATCATAAGCAGCCTTGGGCAGAGATCACTGTAGAGGGAGGACAGGAGGGAAAGCAAGGGGAGGAAGATCTGTACTTTCTCAGGCAGAAGCTAAACATTAAGTGAAGATCAAATTGCTTCTGACTAGTATGTGATACTGTGAGTGAATCAGGAGTTACACCAGAGTGTCTCCACCCATTTTCCTAGGTCAGGTAACTGTCCCATCTGTCCCCCAATACCTTTTTTGTCCAAAGGAATTAAACTTCCTAGGGAGTCCCTGTACCCACCTACAATTAAGAGAGCACAGCTGCAGGTACCTGAATTACATGTGCACTGAAGAATGCCACCTTCTCTACAGCTTTTAAGAGACTCTAAGTCCTGAATAAAACATATCAATGCAACATGGAAGAGTCATGTTTCTAGAATTTTTCTCTCAGCCGACCATCAAACAATGCACCCCCTATTATCCCAGAAACTTCTACCCTTATAAATCTTGACATTTAGATCACTCCACTGTGGTTCATTTTTCCATATCCTCCCAGTTTTCACCATTCTATTGAAGATCAGTGTTCAACTTGATCTATGGCTTCAGCCAAGCTTCAAATTCTGAGAGATGAGGGGCGTGGGGAGAAGACGCAAGTGCTATTCTCTTATAATCTGCCGGCAGCTGGCAGGCACCTTGAGAAGTCTGTCTCTTGGCCTAGTTTTATAAAACCTTTTAAGTAACTAACATAGGGACTCAGGATAAGTTCTAGATTTTAATTATTTGGTGATATATAGGTGCATTATTTTTGAAAGTTAAATACTTAGTTCATGATAGCACTTTTGAGTAATAAACTTTAGAATATTTGAATTGCAATCTTTTGTTGGCTTCCGTGACCTTCCTGGCTTTCTTTAATCTATCTGGGTCTCAGCTTTTTGCAGAGTTCCATTTCTCTTTTGGTCTTGTAAATTGCTGACACTCACCAGGGCTCTCTCCTTAAGTGCTTTTCTCTTGTTATGTGTATTCTGAATAATGTCATACATTCTTACGACTTTCAACACTTGACGACTCCCAAGTCAGTATCTATGGTACAGATTTCTCTCCAGTGCTTCTGACCTATGTATTGAGCTGGAAATATCCCTTCAGCTGTCCAAAGATCCTTTGATCCACTGTGCAAGTTAGAAATTCATCATCCATGTACACTACCCCAACCTGTCTTTTTGTTATTTCTTCTGAGGACCTAGTCTCAGTGAACTGCTGCACTACCCACCCAAGTCACCCAAAATAAAAACTTGAATCTCATCCTAGACACTTCTATCTCTCTCATTCCTGAAGACCAATCAACTGCCAATCCTGTTGACCTCCTAATCTCTCTCCCATCCAGCAACTTCTTAGTGACTCACTGTCATTTTCCTAGTAAAGCCACAACCATCTCTTCTCTAAAGAAATATCACCGTTAAAAACTGCTTGCCATGGAAATTCCTTGGTGGTCCAGTGGTTAGATCCCATGCTCTCTCTACTGAGGGCCTCAGTCAGAGAACTACCAACCACCCCACAAGCCTCAAAACACAGCAAAAATGAAACAATATAAACTGCTTGATGTGTATTTTCTTTTTAACCAAGAATGTGGAGAACCATATCCTCTAACATTCTCTCCTAAGAGGCAATAGCATCTTACCTGGCCACCCTGTGACAAATAAATCTACCAGATTCTGAAAGTGAAAAAGTGAAGGTGTTAGTGAACTCTTTGTGACCCTACGAACTGTATGTAGGCCATCAGGCCCCTCTGTCCATGGAAGTCTCCAGGCAAAGTACTAGAGTGGGTTGCCATGCCCTTCTCTAGGGGACCTTCCCAACCCAGGGATCAAACCCAGGTTTCCTGCATTGCAGGCAGATTCTTTACCATCTGAGCCACCTGGGAAACCCAGATTCTACCAGGAAAACAAAAGAGGGGATCACCTAGTTTAACTTCCTATACAACTAGGTTATTCTACACAGAATTTACCTATCTTCAGCTTCCCATCTATGTGACTCCTCTCATAAAATTCTTCTACATTTACACATCTGGCAAGTTCTTCAATATTCTGAGAAAGAAGCAGCATTACCTCAAGTATCAAAATGTGTTGCCTTAAAAAGAGGTTGGAAAAGATATACAGTGAAAGAAACTTAAAAATACATGACCACTGGCCTTTATTATAGAAATATACAAAAGAGATAAAAAATTTAAAAAAAAAATTGTTCTCATTTCTTAAGATGAACAAATCATAAAATAGGTCATGCCTTACAAATAACATATAAAATAGTAGGTTAAGGTATGTTAAGCAACCTAGCAGATTTAAAAAATTCTGACCCTGAAACAGTTTTAGAAAAAAAATTTTTCCACTGATAAAAATAGTGCTTTAAGGTTAACTGTAGGGTTCTAAACAAAATCTGGTCAACATCTCTCTATAACATTAATAACATTCAAGTCCATGTTTACAGAAAAATTTTGGCAAGCCAAGCTTGCACAATTAAAACAAATAAAATGTCACATAATTTGGTCTCCCAAAGCCCGGAATTTTGACCTTGGCTGAAGTCTTCCCAATTCTAATGCTATAAATAACTACTTTAGTTGAATAAAATATGAAACTACTAATTCTTACAGGATGGGATTGTGTCTTTTCAATGTGGATGTCCTGGGCAAATATTTAGCATGGGTTTATTTGCTCAACAGATATTTATTGTGTGCCTACTAGGATTAGAAGGCCGGCTCAGTGGTAAAGAATCCGCCTGCCAACACAGGAGACACAAGAGACGCNTAGTTGAATAAAATATGAAACTACTAATTCTTACAGGATGGGATTGTGTCTTTTCAATGTGGATGTCCTGGGCAAATATTTAGCATGGGTTTATTTGCTCAACAGATATTTATTGTGTGCCTACTAGGATTAGAAGGCCGGCTCAGTGGTAAAGAATCCGCCTGCCAACACAGGAGACACAAGAGACGCAGGTTCAGTCCCTGAGTCGGGAAGATCCCTGCAGAAAAAAATGGCAACCCACTCCAGTATTCTTGCCTGGAGAATCCCATGTACAGAGGAGCCTGGCAGGCTACAGTTCATGGGGTGGCAAAGAGTCAGACACGACTGAGGGACTAAACAACAAGAAACCAGGAATAGGCTCCATACCAGGCAATGAAGATATAAAGGTGATCAAGACCAACACTGTGTTGCTCCTTAAAAGACTAAGACAGCAGAGAAGACAGTTAACAAAAAATTGCAAAAAGTCATCATCTGGGAATACAGGATAAGCAGGGGTATTTGAACAAATCTATCAGGGAAGGCCTTCTGGAGGAAGTTCAGAGGCAGTGTCTTTAAAACAAACATCTTCAAGGTAACAGAACTGTATGTCTGTAGGCTACTGTTGTTCACTCCCATCAGTTATATTATTCTCATAACAGCTACAGGTTAATGTATATGCTAGGTTTATGTTCAGTATAAAATGAAGCTTAAAAGAGGCTTTATAAATCAAAGTTTCTTAGCTATAGCATGAAACATCAAAAGGAATCATTTCTACCACTTCAAGGAAATCAAATATAAGCATAATAAATGAAGAGGCAACACGAGTTGAAACTATTTCTGACACATGGCAGATTGAGCTCATGACTTTCAGCCCCTTCCTCTTTTAACCACATTAAGATCACAATAAATGAATCTCTCAAAAGGTGTTAACACACAAGGACTAAAAAAGCAAAAAAGGAAAGGAGACTTAAACACTCAAGAGAATTCATCAGACTTGTAAAATTGCAGACCTGGAGGAGTGATAACTGACCTAGATTCAAGAAGCAGAGGCGCTCCCTGGGTGCCGTGGAGGAGGAGGCCAAACAGAAGTTGGCTGATTTTCAGCGCAGACCCCAGAAAGGATGAGGCCCAAACACACGTTATCGTGGAAGCAGAGCAAGCAGTGGGGCTGAAAAGAGAGGATGAGCTAACGGCATGGAAGCCCATCCCTGGACACTCCCCCAACACACATGCTCTCACACGAACATGCACCTGTGCCTGAATCCAGAAGACAACTGCTCCTCCCAACTCACCTATTCTTTACAGAAGTGCAATGACACCAGAGAAAAAGACTTTTAAAATACTGACATTTGGATGCCATCCTAATGAAAAGCCCAGATTACCAAATGAAAAGTCATGCTCAGGTACAAAGAGCTTCTCGAATTCAGACAGGCAGCAACCATAGGTAAGCAAGGAAAACCTCCAAAAAGGAAGGGAGAGCTTAGAAAATCAAACAAAAATTTTTTAAAAATTTGGAAGAAACAACACAATGCATAGAGTATTAAAACCCTATAATTAATATCCTTATGATACAAAGAGAACTTTAGCAGCCATAAAACAAAACAGAATGATGAAACACATGAATAGCAGAGAATACAAAACAGTTCTTTGAATTAAAAAATTAGGATAGTTGAAATATAACATTTAAAAGGCTGGTTGGAAGATAAAGTCAAAGATACTTCTCATAAATATAAACAGATTAAAAAGCTAGAATTTAAGATTAGAATTTGAATTAGATTAGGATCTGTCAGGAAGTGTAACTTCAGACTGACACAGATTCCAGAAAAAGAAAACAGAGAAGAAACTCTCCAAGAAATAATACAAGAAAAGTACAAAGAACTTTCAGATGTGAATTTCCTTACTGAAAGGATCCTTTAGTATAAGGCACAATAAACGAAAAAATGCCCACAACAAAGCTCATTATCCTGAAATTTTCAAACACTAGGGATAAAAAGATTATAAAAGTTTTCAGAGGGCAGGAAAAATAAAATACAAAAGGAATAAGGGTAAGACACAACTTCAGTATTATTTGATTTTTAAAACAATGTACAAGAATTTTTATAAACACAGGCAATAATAATGTAGGTAAATACAGACAATAAATAAGTAAACAAATGAATAAAATAAAAATACAAATTTGCTGAATGCTCACTACATGCTAGGAGTGCCATTCTAACTCCTTTAAATATATTAACTCATTTAACTGTCACAACTCTATGAGACAGACTCTTAATTTCACAGATGAGGAAACAGGCATTGAGTTTCAGTAATGACACAACTGCTGCTGCTAAGTCGCTTCAGTTGTGTCTGACTCTGTGCGACTCCATAGACGGCAGCCCACCAGGCTCCCCTGTCCCTGGGACTCTCCAGGCAAGAACTCTGGAGTGAGTTGCCATTTCCTTCTCCAATGCATGAAAGTGAAAAGTGAAAGTGAAGTCACTCAGGAAGTGATAAAACCAGAGTCCTAGCTTTCTGAGTGTGGGCTTTCAAAAACTGCATGACACTCTCTCAACTTTAAAAGTAAAACTGATTTTTTAGAAAGAAGAAAATGCCATTTGAATCCTCAATGTTCCCAGATAACTGTGGTTGATTAAAAGGCTTCCCTTGTGGCTCAGCTGGTAAAGAAACCTCCTG
The DNA here is from genome assembly GCA_006410615.1 of Neotragus moschatus. Taxonomy (NCBI): domain Eukaryota; kingdom Metazoa; phylum Chordata; class Mammalia; order Artiodactyla; family Bovidae; genus Neotragus; species Neotragus moschatus. The sequence continues at coordinate 2,101,827 of SJYA01003144.1, read as the reverse complement.
CAATGTGAGAGACCTGGGTTCGATCCCTGGGTTGGGAAGATCCCCTGGAGAAGGGAAAGGCTAGCCACTCCAGTATTCTGGCCTGGAGAATTCCGTGGACTGTATAGTCCAAGGGGTCGCAAAGCCTCGGACAGGACTGAGTGCCTTTCACTTTCACTTTCACTTGGTTAAACAGGACATAAGCTTAACAAGTGTTTGTTGCGGGGAAGGGGGTGAAGGTTGAGGGTATTTGCTAGCATTTTAAAGCATTCAGGGTATAAATATACTTTGTGCTATGTATTTGTGATTTGCTACTAGAAGGTCCTTAATGTAGATTCCCTGCTCTAAATACATCAACAGTCTCCACCAAAAGAACTGATGAACTTACATCAGATCACCATCACCTATTTGGGCAAATAAAGGGTATATAAATTATGTTAAAGTTCAAAACAGAATAGCTGTCTCTTTCCCCAATTATTGTCATCTAAGCCCTTCACACTCTTCCTGTCTTGCAAGAATTTTCCTAGATGACTTCCTAGTCATGCATGACTCTTAATACAATAAGACAAAAGCTTCCTGCCGCTCTCCTCACTCTCGCCTCATACTCACCTTTACCTTATATTGTCAACTACATGATACCTGAACAGTTTCCTCTGAAGTTCCTCTACAAGAGTTAATCCTCTTTCAATTTCCTACTTTAACTGTCCTATCCAACTTCTCGCTTTTTGACCGTACTTAAGAGTATCTGGCTTTACTGGGGGAGGAGGGAGGGAGAGAAATATACTTCCTGAATAATTGTTGTTGTTGTTGTTTTTTAATTTGGTGACATCTTCACTGTTCTGACCTATGTATGATAAGGAGGCTACATAGTTTTGGCATTTCCGCTCTTGGGGCTCATAAACCTCCATACAATAATGCAGTGGCCTCTGGGATTCTCAGACCACGCCTTTGATGCGCTCCTACGGCGCTGAAACTCTTTGATCATGCGCTGAGGCCCGGCTCTGCCTGGGAGTATGTTCTCTAGCGTACGCAGCCCTTCTTTTTGCTTTGACTTTCAGCCTGCCTTGTCTTGGGCTTCGGCTGGGTCGGGGNCATGAAACTATTAAGTCAAAGAATTTTTTTATTACGTGACAGTTTCTGATATTTTGATGGGAGAAGGCTAATACTGTTTGAGGGGAGAAGGCTAATACATTTTTTTTTTTTTGAAGGAGAGGTACAACTGCTTTACAAGTGTTGCGTTAGTTTCTACTGCGCGACAAAGTGAATCAGCTATACTTAAACATGTATCCCTTTTGAGCTTCCGTCCCAGCCACCCCTTCCCATCCCACCCATCTAGGTGATCAGAGCACAGAGCTGAACTTCTGTGCTGTACAGCAACTTCCCACTAGCTATGTAGATGGTCTTAGAGTCTTGTCACTCAGAGTTAAGTCAGGAAGAGAAAAACAAATAGATTATTAACCAGTATATGTGGAGTTTAGAAAAATGGTACAGATAAACCCATTTCCAGGGCAGGCGTAGAGAAGCAGAGGAGAGAACACACACGTGGGAGGCGTGGAGAAGGGGAGACGGATGATCTGGGAGATTAGGTTGGCATACCTCCATGTGTTTTTTAGTTATCCTCCATGTGTTTAAAAAACATTGCCATACCTGCGGTGACTTCATTCAGTACAACAGAGCTGCCTTGAAAGATACTTTGGGGAGGAAGCTGTTGATATAAAATAAATAATGGGTAAGCACATTGTGCCATTTTTGTTATTTCTGTACTTGTTTGTTTGCCACACTTCATGAGAACATGTTTATGACATTTTTATCAGTTTCCTACCCCCGAAGGCAGTTTTGGTAACTTGGTTACCTAGCTTTGGTATTTATATTCTGGAATGTTTAGAGGAGCCCTTCAAATACTCTGGATCTAGGGATGTGCACAATTAAATTCAGTAATCTCAATTGAGCTGTAGTCACAAGGGGTTTGAGTGCATGCTGTCACTTCAGTCATGTCTGACTCTTTGTGACCCTATGGACTGTAGCCAGCCTGGCTCCTCTGTCCATAGTATTCTCCAGGCAAGAATCCTGAAGTCAGTTGCCATGCCCTTCTCCAGGAAATCTTTCCCATCTAAGGATCGAACACCCAGTTCTACGGCTCCTGCATTGCAGACGGATTCTTTACCACTGAGCCACCAGGGAAACATCCACAAGGGGTTTAGATCCTGGTAATTCTTATGAAGACTAAGGCTTTTCAGAGGCAAACAAAATGAAATTTTCCTGGCCCAGATTCTGAAATTGCCATTCTTAACAAAGCCCTTGCCTATAAGTAATCTATCAGATACACCTCAATTACTTTTTATTTTAATATAGGCTAATGCCATATTGGATGATCTGCTGGATCATCCAAAATGCGAGAGTTCCAGAAAAACATCTACTTCTGCTTTATTGACTAACCCAAAGCCTTTGATTGTGTTGATCACAACAAACTGTGGAAAATTCTTAAAGATGGTAATACCAGACCACCTGACCTGCTTCCTGCGAAATCTGTATACAGGTCAAGAAGCAACAGTTAGAACGGGACATGGAACAACAGACTGGTTCCAACAGGGAAAGGAGTACATCAAGGCTGTATATTGTCACCCTGCTTCTTTAACTAATATGCAGAGTACGTCATGTGAAATGCCAGGTTGGATGAAGCACAAGTTGGAATCAAGATTGCCGGGAGAAATATCAGTAACCTCAGATATGCAGATGACACCACCCTTATGGCAGAAGGTTCAGAAGAACTAAAGAGCCTCTTGATGAAAGTGAAAAAGGAGAGTGAAAAAGTTGGCTTAGGACTCAACATTCAGAGAACTAATATCATGGCATCCAGTCCCATCACTTCATGGCAAATAGATGGGGAAACAATGGAAACAGTGACGGACTTGATTTGGAGGGGGCTCCAAAATCACTATAGATGGTGACTGCAGCCATGAAATTAAAAGATGCTTATTCCTTGGAAGAAAGGCTATGACCAACCTGCTGCTGCTGCTGCTAAGTTGCTTCAGTCGTGTCTGACTCTGTGCAACCACAGAGACGGCAGCCTACCAGGCTCCTCCATCCTTGGGATTCTCCAGGCAAGAACACCAGAGTGGGTTGCCATTTCCTTCTCCAATGCATAAAAGTGAAAGTGAAGTCGCTCAGCCGTGTCCTACTCTTAGTGACCCTATGGACTACAGCCTACCAGGCTCCTCTGCCCAGGGGATTTTCCAGGCAAGAGTACTGGAGTGGGTTGCCATTGCCTTCTCCGATGACCAATCTAGACAGTATGTTAAAAATAGAGACATTACTTTGCCAACAAAGATCTGTCTGGTCAAAGCTATGGTTTTTCCAGTAGTCATGTATGGGTGTGAGAGCTGGACCATAAAGAAGGCTGAGCACAAAAGAATCGATGCTTTTGAACTGTGGTGTTGGAGAAGACACTTGAGAGTTCTTTGGACTGCAAGAAGATCCAACCAATCAATCCTAAAGAAAATCAGTCCTGAATATTCATTGGAAAGACTGATGCTGAAGCTGAAACTCCAAAACTTTGGCCACCTGATGCGAAGAACTGACTCATTAGAAAAGACTCTGATGCTGGGAAAGATTGAAGGCAGGAGGAGAAGGGACGACAGAGGATGAGATGGTTGGATGGCATCACCAACCCGATGGACATGAGTTTGAGTAAGCTCCGGGAGTTGGTGATGGACAGGGAAGCCTGGGGTGCTGCAGTCCATGGGGTTGCAAAGACTTGGACACGACTGAACGACTGAACTGAACTGAAGTGATAAACAGAAAAGTCCTCTATTACATGAAACAAATGTGTCTATTTCAGGATGCCGTCTCTGTTTCTTTTACTTTCAGCCTGTTGGTTTTATGTATTCAGTACCATAAGGAAAACTCTGTGGTGGCTCCCTGTTTTATTACCAAGATTCCTTCAAATTCTGGTTCCTCTGAATTCTGAAAATCTCCACAGAAGCATTTATTCTCTGGATATATAACGCAGTTCTTCTTCTGGCATTGTTTACTTTGAGCTAAATACAATTTGTGGATTTTCTCATAAATTTCTCACATGGCCTAATAGCTGAGTTCTTGGAGAGACTGATGAATTTTTATTAGATGCATATTAAAAGCCAAGTAGGTATAAAGAGAATTAGGGAGGTAATACAATAAGGTATTACAGATAAGAAACATGACAGAAATTCTCTACCTAACATGATTTCAGATATATATCTAACTCTATATAATTTCCCTCTAGTTAAAAATTTATAGAGTTCCTGCAAGCCATTTCTTTGGCTCAAAATCAAGTTCTGCTGTGAGAGTTGCTGGGTTTAGTAGGTTCTCCAAATACTCAGAAGGCTCTGGGTAAAAGGTCTCTCTGCATGAAGAAGTTATTCTAATTATAACTTTCCTTCGTACCTCCCTCCTAAAAGCTGTGGTGGTGCTGATTTAGTCATTAAGTTGTGTCTGACTCTTTGTGACCCCATGGACGGTAGCCCACCAGGCTCTGCTGTCCATGGGGATTCTTCAGGCAAGAATACTGGAGTGGGTTGCCATTTCTGCCCCCAAGGGACCTTCCCGACCCAGGGATGGAAGCTGCATCTCCTGTGGCTCCTGCATTGGCAAGCAGATTCTTTATCACCCGGCCACCTGGGAAGCCTGCTTTGGAGACTCATTTCCTACAAAATAATGGAATATAGGTAATCACCTTCTGAACCCACGAGCCTAATTAACCAAAATTCTCCAAGCTTATTAGTAAACCGAATATAAATACTTTCTTCATAGCATTTTTCATATGTCATTTCCCTTCTTGAAATTCATGCTGCTGTGCTGTGCTTGTTCGCTCAGTCGTGTCAGGCTCTTTCGATCCCATGGACTGTAGCCCGCCAGGCTCCTCTGACCATGGGGATTCTCCAGGCAAGTATACTGGAGTGGGTTGCCATACCCTACCCCAGGGGATCTTCCCAACCCAGGGATGGAACCCAAGTCTCCCTCATTGTAGGCGAATTCTTTTACCTGAGCCACCAGGGAAGCCCTTCAAAACCCATAATTACCCTACAGTTGCTTTTTCTTTCCAATTACAATTCCATCCCATGACCCGATTATTTTCACCTTTTAATACTTTTAAAATTGCAAACAAAATGAGTGATTTTTAAATTTTGAAAATGTGAAATTTAAGTGTAATATGTGTCATGCCTAGGCAGAAATGTCCTGTTTAACAAAAATTCCTATTAAAAAAATCCTGCTTGTCTAGTTTTATTCATTCTGAGCGCTAGAATCTTGACTGGTTGGAAGAGGAGCAATTATATCTGAGATCCTACGTCGGAGCAGATGAGCCCCGCCCCCATCCTTAGGCCTACTCAATCCTGACGGAGGGAGGCCACCAGCCAAAGACTGCAGCAAGCCACTCCCCTCTTGGGAATGTGGTCCTCGTTTTCAGTGCTCTTTTCCTTGGGGGAATAATGGGCAAAGTCAAAAGAAAAAGTGATGGGAAAGTATGTTCTATGGAGTTGCAGCCTTTTCTTGGTCATTTGTCTTTAGAGAGCCAGCCTCTAGGAGCCTAGAACTTTATTCCCCAGCATCCAGAGCCATGGAAATCCATTTATGGAAGGTGCTAAGGATTCTTTTTCTATTTTGACTTCCCTTGTGGCTCAGCGGTTAAAGTGTCTGCCTACAATGCGGGAGACCTGGGTTCAATCCCTGGGTCGGGAAGATCCTCTGGAGAAGGAAATGGCAACCCACTCTAGTACCCTTGCCTGGAAAATCCCATGGACAGAGGAGTGTGGTAGACTACAGTCCATGGTGTTGCAAAGAGTCGGACACGACTGAGTGACTTCACTTTCACTTTCACTTTCCACTGCCAAAGACAGGTTGATAATGGTTTGCACTCTGACTTCTCCCCTTGGTCAAAGTAAAGCCTCCTAGCTCCATGAAGCCAGATCATCTACTTAGTCCAACTGCTTGCACATAGTAGGACTTCAACAAATGTTTATTAAATGAAGAAAGGAATTTATTATTGTTGTGAGGGGTAGAGGGAGAGGCTAAGATAGGAAGGTGAATTAGGAGACAAGAAAATAAAGTAGGTCACCTGATGCTAAAGAAGTTGATAAAGTAAGCAACACATCCTAAAATGCAATTAATGCAAATAGAAGCATAAAAGGAGAAAGCAAGAGGTTGGCATGGAAAGGTTGTGGTCATGACGAAGGGCAGATTCAGAAACAAAGTTTGTGATTTGAAGCCATCCTCTTACATATTATAATTTGGCATAATCTAGCAACATTTATCGGAAAAGGCAATGGCAACCCACTCCAGTACTCTTGCCTGGAAAATCCCATGGACAGAGGAGCCTGGTGGGCTGCAGTCCATGGGACGGCTAGGAGCTGGACACAACTGAGCAACTTCACTTTCACTTTTCATTTTCATGCATTGGAGAAAGAAATGGAACCCACTCCAGTGTTCTTGTCTGGAGAATCCCAGGGACAGGGGAGCCTGGTGGGCTGCCGTCTCTGGAGTCGCAGAGTCAGACATGATTGAAGTGACTTAACAGCAGCAGCAGCAGCAACATTTACAGCCTTAAAGCAGTAAGCTTCTGCCTGGTTCTTTCTGTGCTCTGAGAAATTCCAGCCCGCTCCATGGACAAAGTTCAGCGACTTGACCTTGATACTTTCCTTTTGTTCTTCCATGTCTCACTGGTGACACCACCAAGCTGTCAGTGGTATACATTTAAATACCTAACATCAAGATCAGTAATAATATTACTTTGACCATTACATCTGGCATAACTGATTTATGTAATTTCTGGTTTTGTAAAAGTTCCACGATCTTTGCTGATAGTGTATCACCGTTCAATTCTTATTGTCTTTATCCTCCATTTGGTGGCAAGGACATCTTTTTTTATGTCTCTTGGAAACAAGGACCAGTAAGGCTGGCTGCCTGAAACATGTGAGCCCTTTCTTAATAGTCCTGTTCTCATGCCTGATAGTAATTAAAGTTTCCAAGCCCACAAAAAGCTGTCTTCTAGTGAAGAATGGGTTCTGAGTAATATATCCATCATCCATTAATGCAAGCATGACACTTCGGTAAGAAAATAAATACCATCTTTTTAAAAGTATTGGCTGTAACTACTAGAGTTTAGCATATGCATACCCTATGACCCGTTAATTTCATTCCTAGATGAAATATTCAACAGCAGTGAGTATTTATGTGCATCAAAAGACATATAGAAGAATATTTGTAATTGGCCAGAAACTAGAAAGTATTCATAAGTTCATCAACAATGCCCTGGATTTTTAATAATTGTGATATAGTCACAAAATTAACTGCTGTATAGCAGTGAAAATTACTAAAATGCAGCTCCATGTAATTACATGGTTCAAAGAAGGCAGGCACAACAGAAATGTGTTATTCTATTTATAATGTTCAAAAACAACAACATATATACATGTACATGTGGTGTCAGAAATCATGATGGTGGTTTCTTTGGGCACAGGGTAGTGACTGACAGTGGGAGAAGGGGGGGTCCTAGAGTTCTGTTCATGTTCTGTTCCTTAATGTGAGTGCTGGTTAAACAAGGATATTCCCTCTGTGAAAATTCCTAGAACTATCCAGTTACAATGGCTATTTGTATATCATCTTAATGCATATAAAACTTCAACAAAAAGTTTATATATTAAGTCAGTGCAAACTTAACTGGGGTTTTGAACCATGAATTTTAAATCATTAAAACCAGGCTCAAACACACTTTATTAATCAAACCAGGAACCTTATAATCAACACATTTTTGCCAATGAGAAAATAAGTTAGTTTATTCTTGTACTATAAAAATCCATGCTTCAAGATTCAACAAACTCTTGGAATATTTCTGCCTCCTGCTGGCTGTGGAAGCATTTCTTTTGCAAAAAGTTGTCGAGATGCTTGAAAAAGTGGCAGTCGGTTGGCAAGAGGTCAAGTGAATATGGCAGATGGGGCAAAATTTCATAACCCAATTTATTCAACTTTTGAAGCTCTGCTTGTGCAATGTGTGGTCAGTCATCGTTGTGGACAAGATTGGGCCCTTTCTGTTGATCAATGCTGGCTGTAGGTGTTGCAGTTTTCAGCGCAGCTCATCAATTTGCTGAGCATACTTCTCAGATGTAATGGTTTCATGGGGATTCAGAAAGCTTTAGTGGACCAGATGGGCAGCAGACAACCAAACAGTGACCATGACCGTTTTTTGGTGGAAGTTTGGCTTTAGAAAGTGCTTTGGAGCTTCTTCTTGGTCCAACCACTGAACTGGCCATCGCTGGTTATCCACTTTTCATTGCATGTCACAATCGATCGAGAAATAGTTTGTTGTTGCTATGTAGACTAAGCAAAGATAGTACTTCAAAACAATGATTTTTTGATTTGCAGTCAGCTCATGAGGCACCCACTTATTGAGCTTGATCTTTCCAATTTGCTCCAAATGCTAAATGACTGTAAAATGGTTGTCATTGAGTTTTTTGACAACCTCTTGTGTAGTTTTAAGAGGATCAGTTTCAATGATCCTCTCAATTGGTTGTTATCAACTTCCCATGGCCCACCACTAGGCTCCTTATCTTCAAGGCTCTTGTCTCCTTTACAAAATTTCTTGAACCACCACTGCACTGCATGTTCACTGACAGTTCTTGGGTCAAATGTGTCGTTAATGTTGTGAGTTGTCTCTGATGCTTTACGACTCATTTTGAACTCAAATTCAAAAAATTGCTCAAATTTGCTTTTTGTCTAACATCATTTCCATAGTCTAAAATAAATACAAAAGACACAGCAAGTAGTAAGTTATTAGCAAAAAAGCATAAAGTGAGAAATGCACATTAAAATGATGTATAACATAACCATATTTATTTAAGAATGTATTCCAATATCAAATGGCAAATTTTAACAGTACACAACTGCAATTACTTTTGTACCAATCTAATAAAAAAATAGATTTTCTTCCTAATGCTCTTGAATGGTATGCTACTTACTATGGGGTGTTAAAACTTGCTTAGTTATGTACCATGTGACTTAAAAGAAATTGAACTTGAAAAGCATTAAGAGGAAAAATTGAAGAATTGGAAACTAACAGAAAAGATAGATAATCTTGATACAGACTAAAGAGATTTTTTTTTAGCATCTATAATGATATCTTCTGTTTAATTGTTTTAAACTTTTCATTTTGTAACGAAGTATAGCCAAATAACAGTGTTGTGATAGTTTCAGGTGCGTAGCAGAGTGACTCAGCTATCCATGTGCATGTATCCATTCTCCCCCAAACTCCCATCCCATCCATAGCCTAAAGAGATTGAATGAAGGAGCATCTTAAAAAATGTTCTAATAAAAACAAAAAGTGTTTTAGTACCTGAAAATCCTTAAGAAGCTGCTCATGAACTATTTTCCTTATTTAGAAAGGAAAGGTATTTTAAGAAAACACCTAGTGTTTTATCTTCTTTGACTTCCAGCACTCTCTCCTGTGAAATGTCCATATGGACAGGCTCAGTGGGCACCTGGTGGTAGGGCCTAGTGCAACCAGTATATACCCTCATCTCTGGCTCGAACCCCAGACTGTCAGGTGTTGGATGGGAAATTGTTTTCAGGGCAGATAACCAAACAGAAGGGCAGCCTTCAGAACAGATGGAAAGCTCAGCACCAAGAGGGAACCATTAGAGAAATCAAGCAGCATAAGATAAGTCTGTGTATGTGTGTGCAGAAGCTTAGCGGGACAGCAAACCAGCCTCATTTCCTGCCAGCTCCAGCTGATTTTTACATGTTCCCCAGAACACTGTGCTGAGCAACGTCTTCAGACCAGGCCCAGAATTTCCAGTAAATAACCCCAGAGTGTCTCTAGTTGAAAACAGGGGTACATCTGGATCCTGCCTACTTAAAGCTCTCTTTAAACACCCACAGTCAGGCCTGAAGCATCTTGGTACAACCTTCGGACTTAAAAACCACGAAAATGTGCACGCATTTAATTTTTTTCTGATGAGTGAAAGGATGAAATAATTTTCTGTGGGTCACGCAACCAGAACTTGAGTCTTCATATTCTGCCCTCCATCTACATAGTTTCTGTATTGCAATCAGAAACTAAGAAGTTAAGACAGTTTCTCTTAAGACGCATTAACTTGTGAACAGTAGAATAGAAATTGCATTAGCTCAGATGAGAGATACGTTTTGTGGATAAAATCCACATCAAATTGGGGAAAAGTAGTACCATGAGATAAAAGTGGTACTGTAAGTATGTAAGTAAATGTGGTGATCAAGTAGGCTCTACAAACCCACATAGTAAGAGTTCAAGGACATTTATTCTAACATACTGCTGTGACCATGTCACAGTCTAATTTCATCAGTCTCTATGAATCTTAGTTCAGAGCCTAAAGAGAAAATGTTGGTTTGGTCTAGCCTAGAGGGGCTTTATATTTTAGTTAGTTCCTTACTCTAAGACCAATCTGCCGTGCCTGGGATGAAAGAGGTGGAGTCACATGTAGGAATGGTTTTTGGAAAATGCAGGAATTGCTTTTCTTAGACTGCTCAGTGTGCAGGCCCCAGTGCTGTACTGGTAAAAGTTTAACAGCTGGTTCTGGGGTAGAAGGCAGGAGAGTCCTGATTTGTAGTGTTTACAGATTTCCACAGTATAAGTACTCCCACCATGGCTGATTTCAAGCTACCAACATGACATTACCAGTGGCAGAGTTGTAAAAAGATGCACAGTAGCACCACATTATATAGAATTTGCGTGATACACATATCCAAGAGGTAATATAAATAGTAAAATAATTGGGGAGTGATGAGTTTTTAGCACTTATTACTTTTGATTTTAATATAATTTATCTACTTATAAATGTATATAACATTTTAAAATAATGCCTCTTACAACTTGGGTCACTAAATGCCTGAAAATTTAACAATCAGTTCTATTGAGCTTGAGCGAGCAGCCTGCAGAACACTGCCACCAGATATTTAAAGATTACTATATCCATTAAGGAGTCTGGGAGACCTTGAGGGTCAGTGTTTGACACCAGAAAGAAACAGAACAGGAAGGATGTATTGTGTAACACAGGGGACTCTACTCAACGCACTGTGGTGACTTGAATGGGAAAGAAATCCAAAAGGGAGGGGATATATGTACATGTATGGCGGATGCATTTTGCTGTGCAGTAGAAACTAACACAACATTGTGAAGCAACTATACTCCAATAAAAATTAATTAAAATAATTTGAAAGATTTAAATAAAAATAGGAACACAGTATGGGGAAAAATAGGACACAAAACTAATCCAAAAAAGATCAGGATTAAGAATTTGCCTTTATCCACAAATGGCAACTGAATTTACCCATCCTTTAATCAAGAAGAGGGTTAGAGACGTCCATGGCAATCTGGAAGTTAAGATTCCACACTTCCACATGCAGGGGCTGTGTGTTCAATCGCTGGTTCCTGCCTGCTGTGAGGTGTGGCCAAAAAATAAAACTAAAATTAAAAAAAAAAAAAAGAAGAGGGTTAGCAACTTTCTCTCTCTTCTTGGGGTTGTTAATTGTTTTCAAGAAACCTGCATATAGATATTACTATGGAATTATTCTTATTCTTTCATATTAATTATGTTTGTTTTTTTCCAAAGAGTTAAAGAATCATCTCAGGTTTGGATGAGTACAACTGACTACCCAGAACCAAATAAAGACGATTTTTGTTCTGAATTTGCAGCTACTTAGATGAAAAGCATTACATTAACAACTGATACCAAATAGGGATGAACTTCATTTGATATTGACAGGTTGTTAGGTCTTGCTGTATGCTAATATTAATCTTTAGGTTTGAATAAAATATGTTATTTCAAATTTAAAACACAGCAATATAATATATATAAACAATACTTGAATTTATTATGTTTAAAATTCAGGGGTTTTGTTCACAAGAAGGTATTCACTCTTAAACCAAAGTAATAATCAAGTGGTTTTGGTCACTATGTAGTATCTTTCTATGTTAGAATAAAATCAGTTTGCCTCAAACACTAGAGATTAATCTAAAAGCAAAATGTCTCAAAATATGGGTGTTCATAAATTTCTTGGCAACTGAAGCATATAAAAATTCTTGTGCTTTGAAAATGATTTTTTTCCCCCCCAGGATTGTCTCAAATCTTGTGTTCAGGGACCTGCAAACCTCAGACCACCACATCAAGGGAAATAAAGCGAACCTTTCACTTGGTGACAAGACTTTATAGAACATCACTATGCAAGTTGCTCTAAGATCATTATGCAGGTGCAGGGGGCTCCTTGAACAAATTATTCAAGAATAAGGAGGTCTGCTCCTTCATCCTTCCAGTGTTATACAAGAAAACAATGTTTGATTAGAATTTCATTGTGTGCAGTATTTGTTTCAGGGCATATGCTTTGATCAAAATCTATGTAATGGAAGCCTGTGTTCTATGATATCCAGAATTAATCACTGAACTCTTGACTAGGTTAAATATAATAATTGCACTCACTTACTTATTAAACACCTATGAACCTGTGAAGAGTTTGTCTCTAAAGTGAATTTTAAATAAAGAGGAACATCAAACAGCGATAAAACCAACATATGAAACTCAAGGTCATTATACAAACCAGGTACTTTCTCAAAGTGAGAATGAATCAAATTAAGAAAGAAAGAGCTAGAAGTTGAACAGATGTAATTCATCATTTTTAGTCTCTTAAAAGTAGAAACAAATGAGAAATAAATTTCAGAACACAGTGTGAAGATCCCTTTTTTCTCATTTCCAGTCTGTAGGTTAAAATTAAATTTCCTTCTAATCTGTCTCTGATAATTGTGTCTGATTGATATGACATCCAACTGGAAGAGGCCATCAGGCAGTCATAGATATGAAACTGGAGAGAGATCTAAAAGTGGTACCACTATGCAGCTTTGTGTTGAAACTTAGCAGAGTTTTAAATGTGATTTTAATGAAAAATAACATACTTTGAAAGAAAGTTTATATATTGTAAGCGAATTATGTTAGAGTAAAAAATTATAAAATTACGTGATATTTACATAATAATGGAAGCTTGCAGATACATCTAAAGAAATACTGTGTTGTATTTAAGAGCGCCTCAGAAGTTGGAAGTGCATGTATAAATATCTTTATGTACACATTTGTTTTGCTAAAATATCAGTATTTGAGTCTAATAATTAGAATCACTCATCTTCTTTACTCTCTAGTTTTAAGGGATGAAGAACTGAAGTAATTCAAAACAATAGGTGTGTGAAAATCAGTTTATAAAGCAAAGTTACTGAATTCTATCTTTCAGTTAAATTTTACCTTGAAATTTGGATAGAGAATCATAAAATGTTGGGTTGAATGGGGCCATGGGGATAATCTAGTCCAAGACCTGTGTTTCAGAGGAGGAAACTGAATGGATTGTGTCTTATCAGGAGGACTGTTGTAGTCTGAATTCTGTTTGCTTCCCCTCTTTAACAGGACTCTGCTGGATTCAACTTCTTCCTGAATGCTTCTCCTATTGCAAGACTGGTTTAGTCTACCCTGCCACCTGCTTTCAATGAAATACCTTGAACTTTTCCATCATAACCGATCCCCCCCCACCACACACACACTATAATGTTCTCCTTTACTTGTTTGTTTATCAGCCAATTAGAATGTGGGAGACCAGAGTTCTATCCCTGGGTCAGGAAGATCCCCTGGAGAAGGAAAGGGTAACCCACTCCAGTACTCTTGCCTAGAAAATCCCATGGATGGAGGACCCTGGTGCAGGCTACTGTCCGTGGGGTCACAAAGAGTCGGACATGACTAAGCAACTGAGCAACTTCACTTTCACTTTTCAGACTGTAAGGTACAGGAAGATGGTGTGGAGATGGTGTTTTGCCATTTAACAAACACAGACAGTGCTTATTACATAGTGAGAACTTATGCATTTTTTGAATGACAGGCAAATAATTGTTTTTATAAAATTATGTAGAAGGCACGCAAATTTAGCATGAACAGAAATTCCTAAGGATATTAAAGATATACATTAAATTGTTCAAAGTTCAGAAACCATCTAATGAACTACTAGGTTAAAATAATTCCCCTGAAAAATACATCACAATCATAACAGCTCATTGAAATACAATATATTATATTGATAACTTTGAGGAACTTGTAGTGGGTCTGAGTTTACTGAGGTCAGTTGTGAAAGGCTGTTGTCTGAACCTTTCATCTCTTATTTTAAAAAAATTACACATAAAGGTTATTTGCTGTTGTGACTGTGTCTTTTTTCTTGTGTATTTTGGTTCATGCAGTTTTATGGATGATACAGTTCTCAAAGAAGAACTGCTCTTTGAAATTTCCTGGCCATCCAATGGCTGGGGCTCTGTGCTTCCACTTCAGGGGCCCAGGTTCGACCTCTGGTGGGTAAACTAAGATCCGGCCTGCCCCACAACTAGGTCAAAAAAGTCAAATAAAAAAGGAGCTGCTCAGACTACTCTAGAATCCAGTTCCTTGCTGTTTCACTTACTTGGCTCAGCTCCTTGTCCTTGAACTTGTTTCACAATTTCATTGCCAGCAAGAAACGTACAGCCTTGTTCATAAGAACGGCTTCAGTCAAACACTTTCAGCATCAACACTTTTGCGATGTCCTGACAGCTGCATCGAATCGGCAGAAGCTGCGTTTTATTTCCCATCACGATTATTGACATTTTCACAGTTTTTCCTGGATTTTTTTTTCTTTGCCAAGGACCTCCTCAGAATGGTACTGTTTTTCTGTTTTCATATTTGGAAATGAGGTTCCCATGAGGAATTTACCAACAGCAAACCAGGAGCTGGAGAAGTGAAACTTGGCAGAATTCCTTCCTCTCTGTCAAGGTCCCTCTTGGGCTTATCAAGGATCTGGCAGTGACTGTGCCCACACCGTCCCCTAGTGGCTGGCCCCACAGCGGGCCCCTCAGGGCCGGGCATCTCCTGTGCCCTGGTGACCAACAGCTCTTTCTCTTAGAACATGGCTTTTATACCCAGGAGTGATCTTTCAAAGATATATTTTCTCTTGTGTGCCAGAGAAATATATTTATTGCTCTTGTGTTTTCTGACAGTTTTATGTCTTTGAATAAACATTCTATGACTTAGAAACTTTCTCAGGGGAAATAGAAAAATAAGTTCAAACATCATAGAGTGTACTATAGGTTTCTGAAAAAGTCTTAGAGTGCCTGTTGATCAAGCAACAGATATTTCTCAAGCATAAAAAGTATACCAGACACTGTTGTGGGCACTGGTTATATATTCATGAACAAAACAAAGATCCCTGCCCAGTGGAGTATATGTTCTAGTATCAGAAAGTATGAGAAAAGCACTAATAATGGACTTTTCCTTAGAGTAACATTCAAACCAGGTTACTTGTAAACGTGATGTATTCGATAACTGTACTACTGTGAGCTGTTTTTGCATCCAGTGATGTAGTTGATATTTGTTTCACCTTCTCTAACTTGCAGTCAGGGTAAGCTGTGAGTGACCACAAGGTGTTACTCATATAGCTGGTCCCCGCCCCAGGCATTCCTTGCCATACCAATGTGTTACTCGGCTCCCATATGCTAGTTTTCTCACTCTAGGGTGGCCATTATGGAGAGATTGGTATGTCTTCCTAAGTTCAGTTCAGTCACTTGGTTGTGTCCGACTGTTTGTGACCCCATGGACTGCAGCATGCCAGGCTTCCCTGTCCATCACCAACTCCTGAGCCTACTCAAATTCATGTCCATCGCGTCGGTGATACCATCCAATCATCTCATCCTCTGTTGTCCCCTTCTCCCACTGTCCATCTTTCCCAGCATCAGGGTCTTTTCCAATGAGTCGGTTCTTCGCATCAGGTGGCCAAAGTATTGGAGTTTCAGCTTCAGCATCAGTCCTTCCAATGAATATTCAGGACTGACTTATTTTAGGATGGACTGGTTAGTTCCCTTGCAGTCCAAGGGACTCTCAAGAGTCTTCTCCAATACCACAGTTCAAAAGCATCAATTCTTCAGCTCTCAGCTTTCTTTATAATCCAAATCTCACATCCATACATGACTACAGGAAAAACCATAGCTTTGACTAGATGGATCTTTGTTGGTAAAGATTTTTACCTTTTCTGATTTTCACTATGCTGTCTAGGTTGGTCACAGCTTTTCTTCCAAGGAGCAAGCATCTTTTAATTTCATGGCTGCAGTCACCATCTGCATTTTGGAGCCCAAGAAAATAAAGTATGTCACTGTTTCCATTGTTTCCCCATCTAATTTGCCGTGAAGTGATGGGACCAGATGCCACCTTAGTTTTCTGAATGTTGAATTTTAAACGAACTTTTTCACTCTCCTCTTTCACTTTCATCAAGAAGCTCTTTCAGTTCAGTACAGTTCAGTTCAATCCCTCAGTCGTGTCCGACTCTTTGTGACCCCATGAACTGCAGCATGCCAGGCCTCCCTGTCCATCACCAACTCTCAGGGTTCACCCAAACTCATGTCCATCGAGCTGGTGATGCCATCCAGCCATCTCATCCTCTGTTGTCCCCTTCTCTTCCAGCCCCCAAACCCTCCCAGCATCAGAGACTTTTCCAATGAGTCAATACTTGAGGTGGCCCAAGTAATGGAATTTCAGCTGTAGCATCAGTCCTTCCAAAGAACACTCAGGATTGATCTCCTTCAGAATAGACTTCTTGGATCTCCTTGAAGTCCAAGGGACTCTCAAGAGTCTTCTCCAACACTACAGTTCAAAAGCATCAACTCTTTGGAGCTCAGCTTTCCTCACATTCCAACTTTCACACCCGTACATGACCACTGGAAAAACCATAGCCTTGACTAGACAGACCTTTGTTGGCAAAGTAATGTCTCTGCTTTTGAATATGCTGTCTAGGTTGGTCATGACTTTCCTTCCAAGGAGTAAGCGTCTTTTAATTTCATGGCTGCAGTCACCATCTGCAGTGATTTTGGAGCCCCGAAAAATAAAGTCTGACACTGTTTCCACTGTTTCCCCATCTATTTCCCATGAAGTGATGGGACCAGATGCCNGGCAAAGTAATGTCTCTGCTTTTGAATATGCTATCTAGGTTGGTCATAATTTTCCTTTCAAGGAGTAAGCGTCTTTTAATTTCATGGCTGCAATCACCATCTGCAGTGATTTTGGAGCACCCAAAAATAAAGTCTGACACTGTTTCCACTGTTTCCCCATTTATTTCCCATGAAGTGACGGGACCGGATGCCACGATCTTCGTTTTCTGAATGTTGAGCTTTAAGCCAACTTTTTCACTCTCCACTTTCACTTTCATCAAGAGGCTTTTTATTTCCTCCTCACTTTCTGCCATAAGGGTGGTGTCATCTGCATATCTGAGGTTATTGATATTTCTCCTGGCAATCTTGAGTCAGGAAAATCTTTAAACTCAAACTTCATACATGATACTTCTTTAAAGGAAAAACATTAACCAGAAAAAATCCACACATTTCTTTATTTCAACCTCCTTTAAAATATCCATTGTCAATTTTCAATATTAAAATTTCAAATTTTTAAATATTAATCTTCTTTTTTTAATTGGATACTGATAGTTGGCATCAAATATAAAGAAACCACCATGATTCTGGCCCATATTGATTTAATTATCTCATTTCTCTTCCTGACCCAGGGTTCAAAACCAGGTCTCCTGCATTGCAGGTAAATTTTTTATTGCCTGAGCCATCACAGAAGACCCATTTAGACCTCACATAAACCCTAAAAATTACATTTAAATCACATTTAGATTTCTAAAAAGGAATAGGAATTCCTAAAGCAAGATAGACACCTAATAAATGTTTGTTTTTAATTAATCAATCTACTCAGTTACTGGCTTCCCTGGTGGCTCAGGTGGTAAAGAATGCACCTCCAATGCAGGAGACCCAGGTTCAGTCCCTGGATCAGCACGATCCTTTGGAGAAGGAGATGGCAACCCACTCCAGTATTCTTCTCTGGGAAATCCCACGGACAGAGGAGCCTGGTGGGCTACAGTCCATGGGGTCACAAAGAGCTGGACACAACGGAGAGACTAACACAACTCAATTACAGATGAGTTTTCTATATGGATACTTTTAGAATAAATGTATTTGTTTATTTACTGGAGTAGAGTTGTTTTACAATGTTGTGTTAGTTTCAGAGGTACAGTAACATGATTCAGTTCTATGTACATATCTATTCATTCTTTCTCAGATTCTTTTCTATTTTAGGTTCTTACCTGGGGTATAGTTCCCTGTGCTATATAGCTGTTGTTTAGTCACTCAGTTGTGTCTCTTTGGGACCCTATGGACCATAGCCCACCAGGCTCCTCTGTCAATGGGATTCTCCAGGCAAGAATACTGGAGTGGGTTGCTATTACCTTCAGGGGGTTTTCCCCACCCAGGGACTGAACCATGACTCCTGCACTGGCAGGTAGATTCTTTACCACTAAGCCACCAGGGGAAGTCCTGTGCTATACAGTAAGTTCTTGGGGAAAAAACTACTGAACAAGGCAAAAGACCTGTGTCCATGGAAACTATAAGATGCTGATATAAGAAACTGGAGATGGCACGAAGAGAAGGAAAGATATACCCTGTTCTTGGATAGGAACAATCAATATTGTCAAAATGAATTCTCCAAGGCAATCTATAGATTCAATGCAATCTCTATCAAATTATTAATGGCATTTTTCACAGAGCTAGAATAACTTTATAATAGCATGCACTCTGGCAGTTAGTACAGCCAGTACAGTATGTCAGCCAGGAAAACAAAACGGGTGGACACATAGATAGACGACTGATACGTAGACAGAAATTGATCCAGATATACTCAAAACATTTGATTTAGCAATTTCACCTCTTGGAAATTATTCTAAAGAAAGAATTCAAAATACGAGCAGACTTTCTTATTGCTACATTCTGATGGAACAAAAAGAATATTTATTTTTAAACATTTAGAATACATTAATAATATCTGCAGTAAATATAAATACAGCCGTAGTTTTTTTAAAACCCTGAAGATATAATAGGTTATGCAAAATTAAAACAAGACAAATAGAAACATATTGACTGTTTAAAAAAAGAGAAAGAAGAGAAAAGGAAGGAAAAACTTTGGTGTTTAGCTAGGCGGCCTGGGTTGCTATTACTGACAGATGTGGGACCTGCAGTAAGAAGCTGGTTCTGATAGCAAACTGCACACACTCTGCAGTACTAGACAAGGCTAGGTGCCATGGGTGTGCTATGTGCTGCGTACTAAGCTATGCTGCTCCCGTATGCCTAGAGGAGACAGAACTCATCAGCTATTTGAGAACAGAATGTGGAGACACTCCCAGGACATATTTTGAAGCTATCAAAGTACAGTTATGTCAGGAAATGCAGCAGTGTGTCCAGTGCTTGGGAAAGAAGCCTGCTTGGAATGAATGGCTCCTCCCCCAGGACCAGAATCCCCCGAGAAGGTGAGATTAAAATGCAAATAGATCCCTAGGTCCTAGCCCTGGAATCTCAGAGGAGGAGACAAAGAATATACATCACACCCCACCGGCCCCTGGAAACGTGCTGTTTGTGAGTCAGGAAGAAGAAGAAGGGGCTCATACACCCTTTAAAAAGTTATATGTTATTTCAAGTTTTTAATTACAAAAATAGAACATACTCATTGTGGGAAACACACCTCTTTTAGTCAAAGAAACACCTTAGAAGGCCCTGAAGTGAGAAGGCTGGGCTTTTAGGACAGTGCAAAGAAGTGTTAAGAAGTTAATTAGCACCTGAATCATAAAGAGCTGCCAGGTACAATTTGGGACAGATAGGGGGGTCAAACAATGTGAAAAACACCCAGGAGAGCCTGGAGAATGGTGAAAAATAATAGCTTAAATTTCACTTGCCTAAATATTTAGACACATATGTTGTGATCTTCTGTAGAGCTAAGGCATCGGGACATTTCTAACACTCTCTCTATAATTAAGTGTAGCTTGTCTGAATGTATGTCTTTACTAATGGACATAAATGATGGAAACAGTGGCTAATACACAAATAATAAAAAGATCAGTCATTTAGACAAGCACAAGTGTCCAGTAGACTCTTAATTTACCTACACAAGCCTGAGGTAGGCTGAATTTTTCGTCCTCTCTTTATTTGCTGGCATATCCCCCAGGCTGGCATTATCCCTAAAAGGAATAAAAACATCTGTAGCAGTGTTTTCTGAGTTGCAAGCCACACAGGCTACCTAACGAAGAAGCCCACTGTGAGCTGGTTCAATATGAAATTCCCAGGTTCCACAAAGAATTTCCTGTAGAATAGTACACATCCACTTGTCTGCTCACAAGTAATTAAAGAGTTGCGTGGCTCACAGTAAGCTCTCCCTGCATTTATTATATTTGGTAAATACTTTCAAACAATGTCTTGAATCAATATGAAATGCCCAACTGAGCATATTATTTCCCCAGTGGAGTGGTTCCATCATTGTTGCTTTTTTTCCTAAAGCAGCAACTAAATACAGAGAGGTTACAACGAAAGAAATCTTGACTAGGACCACACAGATGGTTGAGGTTCCATTCCTGCCAGACTTCAACTTAGAATCTAGGGATTTAGGATCAGGGAAATAAACACAGAACTTGCCTTTGTGGAGACCCTAAGAATATTTGTGGACTTCCCTGTTGCTCCAGTGGTTAAGTCTGTCTTCCAATGCAGGGGATGCAGTTTCGATCCTTGGTCTGGAAAGATTCTGCAATGCCTCGAGGCAGCTGAGCCTGTGTGCCACAACTACTGAGCCCAGGCTTTAGAGCCTGAGAGCCACAACTACTGAGCTCACATGCCTAAACTACTGAAGCCTATGAACCCTAGAACCCTTGCCCTGCAAAAAGACAAGCCACCACAATGAGAAGGCTTGGCACTGCAATGAAGAGTAGAGTAGCCCCCACTCATTGAAACTAAAGAAGGGAGGTGGGAAGGGGGTTCAGGACTGGGGACTCATGTACACCCGTGGCTGATGCATGTCAATGTATGGCAAAAAACAATACAGAATTGTAAAGCAAAATAAAGTAAAAATAAACATTTAAAAAAAATAATTAAAAAAAATAAAGTTATACTATTATCACCTATGGAGAAAAAAAAGAAAGCTTGTGCATAGCAATGAAAACCTAGTGTGGCCAAAGAAATTAATAAGTTTTTTTTTTTTTTTTTTTAAGAAGAATATGTGGATGGACATGTCTGAAAAGCTGTAGTAAGTTAGGCAGCCAAATTAGGTGACGGATCCCATAGGTAGAAGTGGACAATTATAAACTTGGAACTACTTGGAGGTCTTGCATTTTTTCTCAAAATATATATCACATACTTTCTGCATTTCATTCTTAATATATCACCCTTATTTCTTTAAAATGTAAATAGTTTTACAATGCCTTTGGTAACACCTCAAAAAGATGTGTCAGGCCTCTCTTATTTTGTTTCCAGAATCTTTTGGCACCCTACCAGGTAGAGATGCCAAGTGGAGTGGACTCCAAGTAAGGAAATATGGCATAACAGTCACCACCAGGCAGGTAGTTCTCAGAGTGTGGTCCCCATGCCAGCAGCATAAGTCTCCTCCAAGTATGTGTTAGACATGTAAATTCTCAGCTCCACTCCAGACCTACTGAATCATAGACTATGTGAGTCAGGCTAAAATATTATATTTTAACCAGTCCCTCCAGGTTCTGCTAATGCACACTCAAATTAAGGTAACTTTGTATTGAGTGAACAGTAACAACTATTTAGGACTTCTCTAGTGGCTCAGATGGTAAAGAATCTGCCTGCAAAGCAAGAGATCCAAGTTTGATCCCTGAATTGACTATATAAGATCAACATAGATATACTTGACCTAAAAAAATAAGGCCACTAAGATAACATGTTAGCTTCTTTTTATGACTTTACAACCTTCTGAGTAAGGTAAGACCATTAAGTTTCTAGTTTTATAGAAAAGTAGAATGAAAAATTCCCTTAAACTGCTTGTGTTAGAAAGTTGTACAGAAAGTACCAATATTCAAGGTGCTGGGAATACATCTAGGTGTGTTTTTTAACCTTTTAATATATGATCCATTTTAGTGTCATGTTAGTAAGGGTACAACTCATAAATTCCCTTATTTTCACCCAATGCCTTCTGGTAATGATGGTGTCTTACTACCAAGTGGCAAGGTGTCATGACCAGAATAGCTCATTTTTCTTTAGGATGGAAAATTGAGAAATACGGGATGCAGTCTAGTTTTCACATTAATCTTTTTACTTTTCCAAAATTAATATATTGTAATTAAAATTACATCCTTTGTGAAATTTTGAGCGAGAATTAAATAAGCATAACTTTCCAGGCACGTAATTTCACAAATCCCTTAATAGCTGGCAATTGTTGCTTCCCATCTCCCACGTTAGATTTGAAGACTCCAGGTTCCTGATATCATCAATCTGCTCCCCATTTGTTGTACAAAGAACCCACATACTTCAAGGCTTTAGAACGTCCAAGAACTCTGGATATTTTGCTGGTATGACAGTTTGCATGCCTTCAAATAATCTTCAAAATGAAGTCTAAGCACACCTGAATATGAGGCAAACTGCCTCTGCTAACTTGGGCTTAGCTCATTTCTCTCTACATGTTTGTTTGAGGGACAAAAGAAGAAGCAAGGGAACTTCCCTGGTGGCCCAGTGGTTAACATTGCCCTCTCAATGCAGAGGGGTCAGGTTCAATCCCTGGTCAGGCAACTAGATCCTGCATGCCACAACTAAGACCCAGCACAGCCAAACAAATTAAAAAAAAAAAAAAAAAGCAGCAGGAATTAAAATGAAGATCATGGCATCTGGTCCCATCACTTCATGGGAAATAGATGGGGAAACAATGGAAATAGTGTCAGACTTTATTTTGGCGGGCTCCAAAATCACTGCAGATGGTGACTGCAGCCATGAAATTAAAAGACGCTTACTCCTTGGAAGAAAAGTTATGACCAACCTAGATAGCATATTCAAAAGCAGAGACATTACTTTGTCAACAAAGGTCCATCTAGTCAAGGCTATAGTTTTTCCTGTGGTCATGTATGGATGTGAGAGTTGGACTGTGAAGAAGGCTGAGCGCCAAAGAACTGATGTGCTTGAACTGTGGTATTGGAGAAGACTCTTGAGAATCCCTTGGACTGCAAGAAGACCCAACCAGTCCATTCTGAAGGAGATCAGCCCTAAGATTTCTTTGGAAGGAATGATGCTAAAGCTGAAACTCCAGTACTTTGGCCACCTCATGTGAAGAGTTGACTGACTGGAAAAGACTCTGATGCTGGGAGGGATTGAGGGCAGGAGGAGAATGGGACGACAGAGAATGAGATGGCTGGATGGCATCGCTGACTTGATGGACATGAATCTGAGTGAACTCTGGGAGTTGGTGATGGACAGGGAGGCCTGGCGTGCTGCAATTCATGGGGTCGCAAAGAGTCGGACACGACTGAGCGACTGAACTGAACTGATAATGAAATAGCATTCTCTTATATGTATATTCTCACAGCTAAGATGTTCTCCTCTCTCTTCATTAAATGAATATCTACCAATTGACCACAAGGAACGTGTTCATTTCAACTTTCCATTTGTGTCTGTCCCTTTCCCTTTTAATTCTGATCCAGGCATTATCCTTGATTTAGTGGAAAGCACGTGGAAAACACATTTGGCATAGGAACCAGTATATGTGGGGCTCACGGATAATCAAAGCTGGAACACACAGACTGAGAGCAAGTTGCTAAATCTCTGAGTCTAATTTTCTTATCTGCTTTACCCATTTTACTGTACCATCCTGGAAAACCGGCAGCTTAACAAAGATATACAGCCCTATTCAGCAACATATGAAAATCTCATGCAAACATTAAGACGTCTATAAAGATAATTGCGGTAAATATATTTACACATTAGGTGTCAGTTCCCTTGCATTTTAACTTCTCTCTCTGTCACCAGTAAGAGAAGCCTTTTTAGACACCACCGCGTCTATAAAACCTATTGAAGTCAGACACAATTACTTTAAGCACCATTATAAAGAAATAATTGCATCATCTTAGAACAAGACTACCTGATGCTGTACATTATGGTTGGCATTGACAGCCCAAGAGGAAGTGAATGGGGAATGTGGAATTCTTAAAAGAGAGAGAGTGTGGAATTCTTAAAAGAGAGAGAGAGAGAGGCTTCTTAGGCATTCGCTGAAACTCGATCCTTGGAACTTGAATTGCCTTGAATCAGAGCCCACAATATAAATAATTTCTCACCCCCATTTTTGCCAAGATAATACAAAATTAATGATCTCACATGTCCCTGTATAGACTTTAGAATCTGCACATATTTCACTATCCATGTATGTATAGAGAGAAATCTACCCTAGACAGAAAAGCGAATTCCCTTCAGGACAGAATCTATATTTCAGAGTAGAGAGACTGTGAGGCAAGCCAGCTATTTTTGTTGTCGTTCCAGACTCCACACATTTTTCTCTTTGATTTGGAAAGAAAGCAGCATTTTCTCTCCAACTTAGACAGTGTATATCACACAAATCCACACACAAACACACATCTACTGCGACATATAGAAATAAGAGAGAATGAAGAGAAAGGGAATGTATGTGTGTGAGGGGGGAAAGAATAAATTTGTACAAGAGACATAAAATATTAAAGAACTCTTCTCTTTTTAAGGGTTAAGAGAAGCATTTTTGGAAGTTGCATTAATCTGCAATTCATAGACAGTAACTTACAAACTAAGAAAAGAGACTAGAATCACAGTTTTCAAAAACAGGTTTCTGTTTTTGGTCACAGTTGAAAAAATGACATGAAAACAAAATCATGCCTCAGGACTTGCTGAGTGCAAATCATTTGTGCAACACGATGCTAAACATGTGTGAACAGTGGTCCTGCCTTCACAGAGCTGGCCATCTAGTCACACGTCAGACGAGTGTGAATTTCCTTTTAGACACTTGTTCCATTTACCAGTGATGGATGGAGGAAGGAGAAATGAATTCCATTTTCTCTCCCTAGGGAAGGTATCCTGAAAAACATGCCTCAAGGAGCACCTTGAATAAATGATGCCCAGGTTGAAGAAAAGCTTCTTCCCCTTTAAGGGACTGCAATATCACTCTAACGGCTTTTGTCTGGGGACAACAGGAAGTGAGTAAAGCCATACCTTAAAATCATTTGTGATTCTGATAATATATGGAGAGTAAATAACAATGGTGTGCTTCACCTGGATGTACAGAATCAAGCTGTAGTTAAACTGTTTGTGGGTAAGACCGAAGAGTCCAGTTCCAGCCTCATTACACATTTGCTGCAAGACTCTTAGCCAATTGCTTTACTGTGTTTACTTTATACAAAACAAAAACAAACAAATCTTCCTGATAGATCTGTGTGACTTCATTAAGTCAGATGAAACTACACAGCACAGTGTTGGTCCAGATAGTAGTTATGATCATGATGTTGATAATGAAGATGCTAACGATGTCAATTTATTGAGCACCTACTG
Source organism: Neotragus moschatus (assembly GCA_006410615.1). Lineage (NCBI taxonomy): Eukaryota > Metazoa > Chordata > Mammalia > Artiodactyla > Bovidae > Neotragus > Neotragus moschatus. The sequence continues at coordinate 2,076,422 of SJYA01003144.1, read as the reverse complement.
TACGCAAGACACTAGCTCAGGTATTTTGTATGTGCTATTATTTTTCTTAATCAACAGAAACTGAATACCTACCAGTGTCATTGCTACACGTACATACAACGTACTGTTTAAACATATTACTGTTCTCTAAATAACAGTAAAGGAATATCATGTTTAAAATAATATACTGGATGTGCAGGAAAGAGACATAATGCATCCAAATTTGTTTATTTAATGAGGGGCCTTCATGATCCACAGGTCTGCAGAGCCCTCATGTTCTGCCCGTTTCAGTTTATGTTGAATATCTCATGTTATACATTAAATCCTATTTTATAACAGGCTATCTAAGTTCCTGCCTGAAGATTTTGATCCCTTATATTTGAATAAAATTAATGTATCCACCCCTATGACCTGGGTAAGTTTCTAAAGCCACTGAAAATAAAAGATGATTCAGCAAATCTCATATGTCATTGTCTAAATTCTACACAGATGAGTTTCCTCAAAAGTAAGGGAGACTGATAAATTGTTAACCCAGGGCTCCCACGATGCTCCTCTCTCTGATGACCAAATTTTAAAAGATAATAACGAACTGACTCAATGGACATGAGTCTGAGCAAACTCTGGAGATAGTGAAGGACAGGGAAGCCTGGCATGCAGCAGTCCATGGGGACACCAAGAGTCGGATTTAACAACAACATTAACTTCCTTTACATTGAATCATCAAGGGAAAGACTGTGACTGTTTCAGGACAAATTTATTTTAAATATGAGGGAGAAACTTGAGCAGCATGAGGAAAAAAAGAAAGATGAGGAGGTCCTGAGCATTTTCTCACTTAAACAGAACTTTCCTCATTTCTACATCAGTTTGGTTTATGTAGGGAGACGGAAGACACGATATCATCTAAAAGAAATTCCTTTTTGGTCACATTTCAGGATCAGCCAGTTTGGTTTATGTAGGGAGACGGAAGACACGATATCATCTAAAAGAAATTCCTTTTTGGTCACATTTCAGGATCAGCCAGTTTGGTTTATGTAGGGAGACGGAAGACACGATATCATCTAAAAGAAATTCCTTTTTGGTCACATTTCAGGATCAGCCAGTTTGGTTTATGTAGGGAGACGGAAGACACGATATCATCTAAAAGAAATTCCTTTTTGGTCACATTTCAGGATCAGCCAGTTTGGTTTATGTAGGGAGACGGAAGACACGATATCATCTAAAAGAAATTCCTTTTTGGTCACATTTCAGGATCAGCCAGTTTGGTTTATGTAGGGAGACGGAAGACACGATATCATCTAAAAGAAATTCCTTTTTGGTCACATTTCAGGATCAGCCAGTTTGGTTTATGTAGGGAGACGGAAGACACGATATCATCTAAAAGAAATTCCTTTTTGGTCACATTTCAGGATCAGCCAGTTTGGTTTATGTAGGGAGACGGAAGACACGATATCATCTAAAAGAAATTCCTTTTTGGTCACATTTCAGGATCAGCCAGTTTGGTTTATGTAGGGAGACGGAAGACACGATATCATCTAAAAGAAATTCCTTTTTGGTCACATTTCAGGATCAGCCAGTTTGGTTTATGTAGGGAGACGGAAGACACGATATCATCTAAAAGAAATTCCTTTTTGGTCACATTTCAGGATCAGCCAGTTTGGTTTATGTAGGGAGACGGAAGACACGATATCATCTAAAAGAAATTCCTTTTTGGTCACATTTCAGGATCAGCCAGTTTGGTTTATGTAGGGAGACGGAAGACACGATATCATCTAAAAGAAATTCCTTTTTGGTCACATTTCAGGATCAGCCAGTTTGGTTTATGTAGGGAGACGGAAGACACGATATCATCTAAAAGAAATTCCTTTTTGGTCACATTTCAGGATCAGCCAGTTTGGTTTATGTAGGGAGACGGAAGACACGATATCATCTAAAAGAAATTCCTTTTTGGTCACATTTCAGGATCAGCCAGTTTGGTTTATGTAGGGAGACGGAAGACACGATATCATCTAAAAGAAATTCCTTTTTGGTCACATTTCAGGATCAGCCAGTTTGGTTTATGTAGGGAGACGGAAGACACGATATCATCTAAAAGAAATTCCTTTTTGGTCACATTTCAGGATCAGCCAGTTTGGTTTATGTAGGGAGACGGAAGACACGATATCATCTAAAAGAAATTCCTTTTTGGTCACATTTCAGGATCAGCCAGTTTGGTTTATGTAGGGAGACGGAAGACACGATATCATCTAAAAGAAATTCCTTTTTGGTCACATTTCAGGATCAGCCAGTTTGGTTTATGTAGGGAGACGGAAGACACGATATCATCTAAAAGAAATTCCTTTTTGGTCACATTTCAGGATCAGCCAGTTTGGTTTATGTAGGGAGACGGAAGACACGATATCATCTAAAAGAAATTCCTTTTTGGTCACATTTCAGGATCAGCCAGTTTGGTTTATGTAGGGAGACGGAAGACACGATATCATCTAAAAGAAATTCCTTTTTGGTCACATTTCAGGATCAGCCGCCTTGTCACTCTGAGAGGCAGTACAGAGCCTGATACCATTCGAACACCAAAATGCCTCATGTTTCTGTAAGACACTGAAGTTTACTTCACCACTTTCTGAGTGCTATCTATTGCACTAGCTCTTGTCATCACGGTCTCAAATCATTCTGCACCTCCATGATCGCCGAACCTCTCCCAATCTCTTACAGTGCACTGTTGAGGATCACAGACTAAAAAGCATCTCCCTATGCCTCTGACATCATCACTCAAAGGTCTCTTGTCTGTTTCCCTAACTGCCATTGAAATCTGCCGAGAACATTGCACATTATTTCAGCCCTACCTTCCTTTTGTTTAATATGTATTTTCTGAGATACCGACTATGTGTTTGGTCCTGTGAGGGGCACTGAAGAACAGCAGTGAACAGTAAAAGCGCAGGCTCCACCTTCAGGGAGCTTTATTACAGCCAAGCCCAGAGACTCCACAAGGAACTCATCAGTCAATGATAAATCTGTATGAAGAAAATTACAGAATGATATGAAGTCTTCAACAGACCTGGAGAAAGTGATCTTTATCTGAGACTGGAAGGATGAATAGGAATTAAGAGTCTTCTGGGCAAAATCAATGGCATGTATGAAGACTCTGAGGCCTTCAGACATGAGGCACAAAAAGCAGGCCAGTAACGCAGAGAATACATCTTGAAAACATGGGGATGTTGACATGGTTTAATTGTGCAGAACATTATCAGCCATGTTATAAATCTTGATCTATATCAGAAAAGCAGTGGAGATAGACTGAAGTTCTATAAATAGGAACATGTCGTATCAGAGGATGAATCAGAACATAGCAGTAGTGAATCCAGACAACCAGCATGGAGTCTAGGCAGAGGGCGAAGTGGATTCTAGTCTCTTGACGTAGGATTGGTAAGAGAAGGCACAGTGGTTGAAAAGTAGAATGTGACTCTTATTTATTGTAAAATGACTCAAATCCACTTACATTTATTTCTCAGAGCGAGGGAAAAGCACTCAAGTATATGTGTAAGAGAATGCCATGTTCAAAACCATGTTTTGGAAATATCACCCTTGCTAATGTAGACTGGAGGAGAGCAGTAATAAATATGACCTGGGACTTGTTTGTAACCAAAAAAATACAGCAGAGGTGACCGAGAGTGTGTGTTTGTGTGGACATGCCAATTTTATCAGAGACTGCAATGTCTACCACGCCAAGACTCTCTCTTGCTGGCTGTGAAGCAACTGGCCACCTTCTGAGCTGCCATTTGGAAAGTCCCTGTAGCAAGGAGTGGAGAGTCCAACAGAAACAGGTAGCAAAGAATCTGAGCCCTTCAAGGATCTGAATGCTGACAACAACCATGAAACCTTGGAACTGGGGGCTTGCCGGTCAAGCCTCAGAGGAGATTTCAGGCCCCATGGAAACCCCAATCTCAGCCTCATGAGATCCTAAAGCAGCAGAACCCACAGACGTCCTAAAACAGGTTGACCATAGGAAACACGAGATAATAAATGTGGGTTATTAAAAGCCATGAAATTTATGGTAATATTGTCACACAGTGACAAATAACAGATGCAGTCAGTCCTTTCAGTTTTTTGTTTTCTTTTTTAGAAAACTAATGCACTGGTTTTACCAATAATAGAAACTTATGCTTTTTGAAAGATACTGGTAAAATAATGAAATGATAAACCACAAACCGGGAGAAAACATTTGCCAATCATATATCTTTCAAAGGACTCAGGTGCATGACATATATATAACACTTTAAAGTTCCATAAAAATCAACCAACTACCCAATTACAAAATGGGCAGAAAATCTGAACAGATAATACAGATGGTGAATAAGGAAAGGATGGTTGGTGTTATCTCTGACCAGAGAAACAAGTGCAAACCCTAAAGAAAAGCTGTATCTACTAAAATGCCCTTCAAATGTGATGCACAGTCCTGGTGAGGGTGTAGAATCATTACAGCTCTCTTGGGGGGAGAGGATTTGGGGTTTGTGGCTGAAGATGACTTCCAGAAGGGCTGAGGACAAAAGGGAGATGCATTCAGTTTTGAATGTGCTGGTTGTTAACCAAGGCACCTCAATCTCATGTTTATGTTATGCACAGTCTGAGTTGTAGGCCTGGAACTCAGAGCCAAGTTTATAAATAAGATGCTAATTTCAGAGAGTGAACTTAAAAAATAAAAGAGAGAAGGGCATTCACAGAGGCTAAGGATATCATCTGAAGTAAAGCTAATGGATTAATCAATTATTTGCTTTGGACATATGAGCTTAATTCTGAAAATTTATCATAAACAAAAATATCAGAGAGAAAGACTCAGCTCTATGTACATCAATGCTCAGAGAATTCAGAAGCAGCACGCTGATGAGAAAGGAAGTCAGAGTAACCTTCCTAACATACAGCTATGGCTCAAAGCTGGGGCAAAACTGACATTTATTGAAATACTGCATGTCAGGCAGAGTATTTTATCCTTTCACATAATTTTCCTTTTCAAATCCCTCTTTAAAAAAAGAAACTCAGATTCTGAGAGGTAAATTCCCTTCTCATGGTCATTCACTAGTTAGGAGAAGATCCACAATTCAAACAGTCTGGCTTCAAAGCTCCAGCTTTTATCTTTGAGCATTTCAAGAAAGCATTAAATCAGACACAAAGAAGCACATTTTTTGTATTCTTTATGTGGTCCTAAGCCTAACCTTGAATCCCACATTCTAAGCATCTCCCCCTTCAAGTTGACTTCTATAGTATTAGAAGCTCTATAGAACTTAAAGAGCTACAGATATATCTAAAAACTCAGGCAAATCTTAGCATTAGTCAGGAATATCTTTTCTGTTCAAAGCAAATGCCAAGTCTAATGTGTTAGAATATCCCTTCAAAATCCAACATGGTCCTGGTCCCTGGGACTGGGGGAAAGGGAGATTCAAAATGGCCTATATTGCTATTGCTGATAACACAGGAATAACTCACTTTAATCATGCCATTTTGAAATATCTTCAGATCAAAGGTGTTTTACTTGATGGATATAATGTAAAAACTCCAATCCAATATTGAAAACAATCACACACATTTAAATCCATCCACCTGCTTCCTCATTTGACTATGACACTAATTGCTTATATACAATGGGATCCTTCAGTTCACTTCAGTTCAGTAGCTCAGTTGTGTCCGATTCTTCGCGACCCCATGAACCGCAGCAGGCCAGGCCTCCCTGCCTATCACCAACTCTCAGAGCATACCCAATTCATGTCCATTGAGTTGGTGATGCCATCTAACTATCTCATCCTCTGTCGTCCCCTTCTTCTCCCGCCCTCAAACTTTCCCAGCATCAGGGTCTTTTCGAATGAGTCAGCTCTTTGTATCATGTGGCCAAAGTAGTGGAGTTTCAGCTTCAAAATCAGTCCTTCCATTGAACACCCAGGACTGATCTCCTTTAGGATGGACTGGTTGGATCTCCTTGNTACTTTGGCCACCTCATGCGAAGAATTGACTCATTGGAAAAGACTGGGAGGGATTGGGGGCAGGAGGAGAAGGGGATGACCGAGGATGAGATGGCTGGATGGCATCACTGACTCGATGGACGTGAGTCTGAATGAACTCCGGGTGTTGGTGATGGACAGGGAGGCCTGGAGTGCTGCGATTCATGGGGTCCCAGGGAGTCGGACACGACTGAGCGACTGAATGGAACTGAACTGAAAGCTTTAGGACTCTTATCTCATTACTGTGCTTAAAAGACATTAAATTGCAAAGCAATTTAATACAGTACTTTTTCATTTTCTGACTTTTAAAGGAAATGTGTGCATGTGTGCCTGCTCAGTCATGTCCCCAGTTCTGCAACCCTGTGGACTGCAGCCTGCTAGGCTCCTCTGTCTATGGGACTCTCCAGGCAAGAATACTGGAGTTCCCATTTCCTTCTCCACTGGATCTTCCTGACCCAGACCCGGTGATTGAACCTGCATTTCCTCCATTGGCAGGTGAGTTCTTTACTACTGAGCCACATAGGAAGCCCAAAGGAAATATAATAATTTATATTATTAATGTTGTAAAAGATTAAACCCTTGTATCTCCATTATTGTAATGATGTCTTTTATTTCTAACTAATTCTAGGAAGAAAGAATGAACAAAATCATTAATTGTTCAAATTTATTGATTTCCTAAATTTTATAAATAGATTTTCTTATTTGGAAAGGTGTCATTCAAAAAGATCAGATGTCAATTCTATGCCCTACAAAAATATAATTTATTTTTACTATTGATGATTTAATTGTATGATAATAAAATATCCTTTCGTATTTATATGGCATTATGTTTCAGTAGGCTGAAGCACATTTATATAATTTAAAATTTTTTTTAGAAAAGTATTTTTATTTATTTATTTGGCTGTGCTTTAGTTGTGGCATGTGGGACTTTTGTTGTGGCATTGGAACCCTGAGTTGCAGACTGAGAATTCTTAGTTGCTAGGATTCAGTTCCCTGACCAGGAATCGAACCCAAGACCCCTCCATTTGTTGTGCAGAGTCTTAGCCACTGGACCACCAGAGAGCTCCTTGTTTCTTTACTTTGAAAATGGAGAAAGGAAAACAAAGAAGTTTAGTGTCATCTGTGGATACATTCATAGCAGTTCAGTTCAGTTTAGTTGCTTAGTCATGTCTAACTCTCTGTGAACCCATGGACTGCAGGGCATCCGTCCCTGGTTCCATGCCAGATCTCACTGTCCATCACCAACTCCCGGAGCTTGCTCAACTCATGTCCATCGAATTGATGATGACATGCAACCATCTCATCCTCTGTCGTCCCCTTCTCCTCCTGCCCTCAATCTTGCCCAGATCAGGGTCTTTTCCAATGAGTTAGTTCTTTAGAGGATGGCCAGAGTATTGGAGTTTCAGCTTCAGCACCAGTCCTTCCAATGAATATTCAGGACTGACTTCTTTTAGGATGGACTGGTTGGATCTCCTTTTAATCCAAGGGACTCTCAAGAATCTTCTCCAACACCACAGTTCAAAAGCATCAGTTATTTTGTGCTCAGCCTTCTTTATAGATGTGTCCAACACTCACATCCATACATGACTACTGGAAAAACCTAGCCTTGACTAGACGGACTTTTGTTGGCAAAGTAATGTTTCTGCTTTTTAGTAGGCTGTCTAGGTTTGTCACAGCTTTTCTTCCACAGAGCAAGCAGCATCTTTTAATTTCGTGGCTACAGTCACCATCTGCAGTGATTTTGGAGCCCAGGAAAATAAAGTCTCTCACTGTTTCCTTTGTTTCCCCATTTATTTGCCATGAAGTAATGGGACCGGATGCCAAGATCCTCAATTTTTGAATGCTGAATTTTAAGAAATCTTTTTCACTCTCCTCTTTCACTTTCATCAAGAGCCTTTTTAGTTCCTCTTGGTTTTCTGCCATAAAGGTGGCGTCATCTGCATATCTGAGGTTATTGTTATTTCTCTGGGCAATCTTGATTCCAGCTTGTGCTTCATCCAGCCCGGGATTTTGCATGATGTACAACCAGTCTATCCTAAAGGAGATCAGTCCTGGGTGTTCATTGGAAAGACTAATGTTGAAGCGNTGGCGTCATCTGCATATCTGAGGTTATTGTTATTTCTCTGGGCAATCTTGATTCCAGCTTGTGCTTCATCCAGCCCGGGATTTTGCATGATGTACAACCAGTCTATCCTAAAGGAGATCAGTCCTGGGTGTTCATTGGAAAGACTAATGTTGAAGCGGAAACTCCAATACTTTGGCTACCTGATGCGAAGAGCTGACTCATTTGGAAAGACCCTGATGCTGGGAAAGACTGAGGGCAGGAGGAGAAGGGGACGACAAAGGATGAGATGGTTGGATGGCATCACCGACTTAATGGACATGGGCTTGGGTAGACTCTGGAAGTTGGTGGTGGATAGGGAAGCCTGGAGTGCTGTGGTTCATGGGGTCACAAAGGGTCGGACACGACTGAGCGACTGAACTGAACAGAGCTCTCCATAGAAGTTAAATAAGCAGGGTGACAACCTTGACATAATTCTTTCCCATTCTGAAACCAGTCCATTTTTTTCAAGTCTGGTTCTAACTGTTGCTTCTTGACCTCCATACAGGTTTCTCTGGAGGCAGGTCGGGTGGTCTGGTATTCCCATATCTTGAAGAATTTTCCAGTTTATTGTGATCCACATAGTCAAAGGCTTTAGTGTAGTCAATGAAACAGAAGCAGATGTTTTACTGGAATTCTCTTGCTTTTTCTATAATCCAAAGGATGTTGGCAATTTGACCTCTGGTTCCTCTGCCTTTTCTAAATCAAGCTTGAACATCTCGAAGCTCTTGGTTCATGTACTGTTGAAGCCTGGATTGGAGAATTTTGAGCATTACTTTACTAGCGTGTGAGATAAGTGCAATTGTGCGGGAGTTTGAACATTCTTTGGCATTGCCTTTCTTTGGGATTGAAATGAAAACTGACCTTTGCTAGTCCTCTGGGTACTGTTGAGTTTTCCAAATTTGCTGACATATTGAGTGTAGCACTTTCACAGCATCATCATTTAGGATTTGAAATGTCTCAGCTGGAATCCCATCACCTCCACTAGCTCTGTTTGTAGTGATGCTTCCTAAGGCCCACTTGACTTTGTACTCCAGGATGTCTGTCTGTAAGTGAGTGATCACACCATTGTGGTTATCTGGGTCATTAACATATTTTTTGTATAGTTCTTCTTTGTATTCTTGCCACCTCTTCTTAATCTTCTGCTTCTGTTAGGTCCATACCATTTCTGTCCTTTATCGAGCCCATCTTTGCATGAAATGTTCCTTTGGTAGCTCTAATTTTCTTGAAGAGATCTCTAGTCTTTCCCATTCTATTGTTTTCTCCTATTTCTTTGCATTGATCACTGAGGAAGTCTTTCTTATCTCTCCTTGCTGTTCTTTGGAACTCTAAATTCAGATGGATGTATCTTTTCTTTTCTCCTTTGCCTTTCATTTCTCTTCTTTTCTCAGTTATTTATAAGGCATCCTCAGACAACCATTTTGCCTTTTTGCATTTCTTCTTCTTGGGGAAGGTTTTGATCACCGCTTCCTTGATGTTCACGTGTAGAGTCATCTCTTGTGTTGTTGGAAGAGGGTGCTTGCTATGACCAGTGCATTCTCTTGGCAAAACTCTGCTAGCCTTTGCCCTGCTTCATTTTGTACTCCAAGGCCGAACTTGCCTGTTACTCCAGGTATCTCTTGACTTCCTACTTTTGCATTCCACTCCCCTCTGATGTAAAGGATGTCGCCTTTTGGTGTTAGTTCTAGAAGGTCTTGTAGCTCTTCGTACACCCATTCAACTTCAGCTTTTTCAACATTACTAGTTGGTACATCGGAGAAGGCAATGGCACCCCACTCCAGTACTCTTGCCTGGAGAATCCCATGGACGGAGGAGCCTGGTAGGCTGCAGTCCATGGGGTTGCACAGAGTTGGACATGACTGAAGTGACTTAGCAGCAGCAGCAGCAGTTGGTACATAGACTTGGAATGAATGGTTTGCCTTGGAAATGAACAATAGTCATTCTGTCATTTTTAGATTGCACCTAGGTACTACATTTTGGACTGTTTTATTTACTATAAGTGCTACTCCATTTCTTCCAACATTTATAGTAAGGAGGTAATAAAGCAATGAAAAAAAAAATAACCATAACTGTTCTTCCTAATCCACTATTTAGTTGTTTCTCCTGGGAGTAACCAAATAAAGTATTGTATATGAGCAATGATATCAATTTTTTTTTGCAAAAAGGTATGTACTTCAGTTTTTCTGGAGAATCAGCTTCTATTACTCTTTGGGCATTTGAAGCATTATTTGGTGGTGTTGGAAATGGATGTGAAATATTTAACTAAAAATTATGATGTTTTCCCATTAACTAGGTGACAGTTGCAAGATGAAGATGTTCGGTTGATGTAACTTGGCAAATTCCTTCCAAAAGGAGAAAAATAGAAATTACTTTTATACTATAATCTTGTGATATATTCAAATGATGACTGAAGACCTTATAAAAGACAAATAAATGATGTAGAGTCATCCAGATGCTGTGGCTACTTCCCAAACATCTTATATTAGAAGTATATTTCCTTTGAACCTCTCTCAAAATACTATTGGTGAAAACTTTCATTGATAGAAGCATAAATATCATTTTTTCTATGCTCCAAATAAGGACCACTATAAATCCCATAAGTCATCTTTCCCTTCTAGCAACTTGAGCAGAACATGGCATTTCAAGTGGTCTCAAACCCAGGGAAAATAGATACTGATTATCTTCATTCACATAATTACTTAGATGTTGTGTAACTAATGGAACTTTATATGCATTTATACACATAGTTCCTATAATACTTCTTCACGTTAGACACATTATACCTTACCTTAATTTTATAGAGGAAAAACTGAGCTCCAGGGAGGCAATGTAATTTTCCCAGGGTCTTATAACTATTGAGTGGCAAATGTCTTGCCTGTATCTAGCAGGTGAACAGGAAAAAAAAAAAAAAAAGGCCAAAATCAAACTATATTTGTTGTTTATTACTCTTGCTCTTTGTAGTGGGGAAACTGAGAGATGGGGTTGGATTACAATAGTTGACATTCCTGAACTAAGGAGGCAATAACAAAAATATTCAATTTGTGTCAAATTTTCATTCCGCCTAAATTTGATCCCCCAAATTATATGACTTTGAGGTGAGTTAATGCTCCTTTTTCCATGAATGTTCAATACTATGCACAAGAAGATATCCAACCCCATTCTGCTCAAGGTTTGAAATTTTGTGCAGACTGAGGCCTTTCTATGCACATAGTTTAAATTCAGGAATTCTGATTTATCTCAGTTACTTTACATAATAGCTGTTGAATTTAGATATTCTCTCCTATAACCAAAGTACTTCTAATATTTGCTATAAACTTTCAAATTTTACCTTAATAATAATGTCATACTTACAGAAAAGTTACAAGAGCACTGCAAAGAATTTCGCGTACCCTATATTCACTTTCTTTAACTGTTAACATTTCATTCACCTGCTTTATTATTTATTTTCTCTTTTTTCGTGTATGTTGTATATACACTTTTCCCAAACTATTTGAGAATAATTTTGCAGCTATCATGTATCTTTATCCATAAAGTTTTATTTTGTATTTCTTAAGACTTTTCTTTATATATTCACAGTAAAACTGTCAAAATTAGGAAATTAGCATTGATACAATACTATTGTTTCATTCACAGTTCATAGTAACCGTTTCCCTTATGTTGGTTTATTTGTTTTTCTATTTTAGGCTCCATATTAGGATTATCATTAGATTCAGTTTTCATGTCTCTTTAGTCTACTTTCATCTGGACAGGTTCTCAACCTTCGTCTTCTTGACAAAGCATTTTGGAGGCGTAGAGGCCAGTTGTTTTGTAGACTGTTCCCTATTTGGGGTTTAGCTTATGTCTCTTCATGATTAGATTCAGGATGCATTTTTTACAGTGACATCAAATATGTGACACTGTATTCTTCCCAGGATGTCAAGAAGCTCATGGTGTTGCTTTGTCCCATTATTGTTGTTTACATTTATTACATGGTAAAAATAGTTGTTGTTGTTGTTCAGTCACTCAAATGTGTCCAACTCTTTTGTGATTCCATAGACTGTAGCTCTCCAGGCTCCTGTGTCCATGGGATTTCCCAGGCAAGAATACTGGAGTGGATTGCCTTTTCCTTCTCCAGGGGATCTTCCCAACCCAGGGGTTGAGCATCTCCTGCACTGGAGGCAGATTCTTTACTGCTGAGCCACTGGAGAAGTCCCGGTTAAGATGGGGTTTACTACACTAATCCATATAATGTTATTATTTTCTCTTTATGATCAAGAAACAATTTGTAAGAGGATATTTGAGACTACATAGATAGCCTCTTCCAGGATTTGAAATAGCTCAACTGGAATTCCTTCACCTCCACTTGCTTTGTTCATAGTGATGCCTTCTAAGGCCCACTTGACTTCACATTCCAGGATGTCTGGCTCTAAGTGAGTGATCACACCATCGCGATTACCTGGGTCATGAAGATCTTGTTTGTACAGTTCTTCTGTGTATTCTTCCCACCTCTTCTTAATATCTTCTGCTTCTGTTAGGTCCATACCATTTGTCCTTTATCGAGCCCATCTTTGCATGAAATGTTCCTTGGTATCTCTAATTTTCTTGACGAGATCTCTAGTCTTTCCCATTCTGTTGTTTTCCTCTATTTCTTNCTTTCTAAGGCCCACTTGACTTCACATTCCAGCATGTCTGGCTCTAGATGAGTGATCATACCATCGTGATTATCTGGGTCTTGAATATTTTTTTTGTACAGTTCTTCCATGTATTCTTGCCACCTCTTCTTAATATCTTCTGCTTCTATTAGATTCATATCATTTCTGTCCTTTATCAAGCCCATCTTTGCATGAAATAGTCCCTTGGTATCTCTAATTTTTTTTGAAGAGCTCTCTAGTCTTTCCCATTCTGTTGTTTTCCTCTATTTCTTTGCATTGATCACTGAGGAAGGCTTTCTTATCTCTCCTTGCTATTCTTTGGAACTCTGCATTCAGATGCTTATCTTATATCTTTCCTTTCCCCCTTTGCTTTTCGCTTCTCTTCTTTTCACAGCTATTTGTAAGGGCTCCCCAGACAGCCATTTTGCTTTCTCACATTTCTTTTCCATGGGGATGGTCTTGATCCCTCTCTCCTGTACAGTGTCATGAACCTTCGTCCATAGTTCATCAAGCACTCTATCTATCAGATCTAGTCCCTTAAATCTATTTCTCACTTCCACTGTATAATCATAAGCAATTTGATTTAGGTCATACCTGAATGATCTAGCGGCTTTCCCTAGTTTCTTCAATTTAAGTCTGAATTTGGCAATAAGGAGTTCATGATCTGAGCCACTTTCTTCACTTTTTGCCATAAGGGTGGTGTCATCTGCATATCTGAGGTTATTGATATTTCTCCTGGCAATCTTTATTCCAGATTGTGCTTCATCTAGCCCAGCATTTCTCATGATATATCTGCATAGAGGTTAAATAAGCGGAGTGATGATATACAGCCTTGATGTGCTCCTTTCCCAATTTGCAACCAGTCCTTTGTTCCATGTCCAGTTCTAACTGTTNCCTGGCAATCTTTATTCCAGATTGTGCTTCATCTAGCCCAGCATTTCTCATGATATATCTGCATAGAGGTTAAATAAGCGGAGTGATGATATACAGCCTTGATGTGCTCCTTTCCCAATTTGCAACCAGTCCTTTGTTCCATGTCCAGTTCTAACTGTTGCTTTCTGACCTGCATACAAGTTTCTCAGGAGGCAGGTAGGAGGTCTGGTATTCCCGTCTCTTTAAAGGCAAAAAGCTATGTTTTCCTAAACTCTGTGCCAAAATGTAAGTGGTGTCCTTCTAGTCTTCTCTCCTGGCCACTTTTCCCAATGCTCTGCCCTCCAGGGGTGGACACTCATGGCCCCCCTCCTTCAGCATCACTTGCCTGAAGAACTCCTGGGCAAGTGTTGCCTGGGGCCGGGCTCTGGTTCACATTAACAGGCCTAGTTATCTCAGGCCTCTATGGTTGAAAAAATGAGTAAATAATGACCTGCCTCTTGAGAAATCTGTATGCAGGTCAGGAAGCAACAGTTAGAACTGGACATGGAACAACAGACTGGTTCCAAATAGGAAAAGGAGTACGTCAGGGCNTACTTTGGCCACCTGATGCAAAGAGATGACTCATTTGGAAAGACTCTGATGCTGGGAAAGATTGAGGGCAGGAGGAGAAGGGGACGACAGAGGATGAGATGGTTGGGTGGCATCACTGACTCAATGGATATGGGTTTGGGTGGACTCCAGGAGTTGGTGATGGACTGGGAGGCCTGGCGTGCTGCGGTTCTCATGGTCACAAAGAGTCGGACATGACTGAGTGACTGAACTGAACTGATATCATTCTTTTATTCCAGCTATATAATGCTCCATTGTGTGAGTATACCATAATTTATCCATTCATTTTCCCATGTGTAGAAATTTATATTGCTCCCAATAACTTGTAATTACAAATAATAAACAATGTTGGGCAAATGTACTTGTAATTTATTGAAAGTATAAGCCATGACTTATACTCTTAAATCAGCTTTTTTCTTTTGCTCAAGTTAGATACATGTCGAACTATTGAAAGACATTAATTCCTTTTTTATGTACAAAAGATTCCTTTGCCATTGATTCATAACACTGTGCTTGCTGCAAAACTACATCAGAATATATAGCCTGGAAAACTGTAAGGACATTTTGTGGAAGTAGAAATTGTACCATGTATTTGTATAACAGCAAGGCAAGTGTGGTCTCTAGGAAGTATAGGTAAAGTTGATTAGATTGCAGTGTATACTTAAAAGCTGAATAATGCACTCTTGTAAAAACACTCTTCAAAATTATTTAACTTCCCATGATATCATCACAGCATGTGCAAAAAAAATCTTTAGTGTTATCTTTTCCTGTCACATGACTAGAGCAAACAAAAGAAATCCTTATCTTTTTGTTTCTATTCTGGCCCTTCATAAAATGGCATTAAGCACCATTCAAAATTTACACAGTAAGGACTTAGTTTGAGGAAAAAAGATTCATTTTGTATTTCAAACAAATTATACTTGCTAAATTATAAAGCAACAATTTTCTCAACAACTGTAGATTTCCAGCATTTTACATGTGCAGAAAATATTTTAGTTTTAAAACCACTTTCCTAGATATTTTTATATGTAAGTCTCATAGAAAACCTTGGCATAGAGAATTATGCAGGAGTTCTTATTATACAATAAGGGTTCTGTAAGTACAATGTATTATACTTATTTTGCAAAAGAGGAAAAAGAGGCATTTAGAGAGTTTAAGGAAATTTCTGTGGGATGTAAGAATCTGAACTAAACCCCGAACTAGAATCCAGGACACTTTTTTTTTTCTTTAAAAAGTGAAATGTGCCTATTTCATAGCATTATTGTGGTGACCAAATAAGGTCTTAGACTTGAATATGTTAAAGTTGTACAGAGGTAGTAATTTTATTATTAAACTTTTGAGGCTTTTGCAACTATGGGTAAAATTTCTCTATATTTTACTATTTATATACATATATATTTATATACATATATGTAATACAAGAGACTTAACAGTTGGAGAGAGATAAATTTCACAGCAAGACTCAAAGTGTTCATGTTGGGAAATATTTTATAGATTGAACTGGTACCTCTAGGAGCAAATGATGATGTTATATATCCACTGTGGAATAATTAACAGCATTATATATTGTACAGAAGTTAGACCTTGAAACAAACCTCATTAAAGGTACTTGATCTTAGTTTTAAACCTTTAAGTATCTTCTTTAAAAGTGATCAATGTATGTACTGGCTACTTTAGTTATCCTGCTATGAGATTCATATAACTTTGATCTAACTTTCTTTGATTTAACTCTGCAATTAAGAAGATTTGGTTCAAAGTAAAAGCTCATTGGTTGATGTTTTCCACTGATGTGATAATGTTTACACAGATGTGCTTTGAAATCTTGATTATGGTGGATTTGGGGGTCCTACCACAAGACAGATTGCTGTTATTTGAAAGGTGAAATAATATGACACTTACCTGGTACAACCTTTAAAACAGACTTAGCTGTGCACATTTCTAAAGTGATTTATTTGTTTATTGTTTTAAGCCAGTGTTTTTGTTTTATTTCATATCTATCAACAGTAAATCACTTGCTTTAAGGACTCTTTTATAACTTGGTTGCATAAGGGTCAGTACTTAGGGCCACAGTGATGAAAAGGTGTAACTTTACCTACTTTAAAGCACCTGCCAATTAATTAGCAAAAATCCCTTCAGAGCAAATAAAATAAAAAATCCCATCCATCTGCACTCTGAAGTTGCGGCCTTTGTTAAGCAGACCGTGAAATGGGGCTGAAAAACTCATTTTCAGTGAGTCCCTAAAACTGTTTTGCTTAGAGGAAGTGTAAAAACCTGCCAAATGATTCTCAACACTTTGGCCACTGAAAAACTGTAACATAAAGATCTTAAATTTAACTAGTGGTACAAAACCAAAGTTTGAAGTTTTAAATGCGTGTGTATCCAGCTCCTTCACCTCCATGACTTTGGATCTGACAAATATGCACTGGGCAGTTCCACATGCAATTTTCCAGGTCTCAAAAACATATCAAGAAGCAACACCATTTTCCATTTATTTGTTTTTATAATTCAAATGTGAACAATCAAAAAAATTTAGTCTGAAAGCAAATGCAACCAAGAATAGGGAGGTACTCTTAGATTGGATAAGGGTCCCAGAGGTAACTTATCATTTATGACCCTGTTACAATTATTCATTTTATATTTGTGGTATCCATAAGAATATGGACCATCTCTTTTCAGCCTACTTGGATTTACTCTTAATCCCTAGATTCACAATTGGATTATGTTATTATATTAAGTTGCTTAAAAGTTCACAAACTTAGCGCACAATTTTAAATTTCCATGCAGATAGAAGGTTATATCATGTGTTATCTGAGTAAAGATAAACATTAAAGAGAACCTGGGTAGGGGGCGGTGTGTGTGTGTTCCTAACCTAACCTTGATTATGTAAAGAAAATCCCCCATCTAAATGATAAAAGAAACGAGTAATGCTTGTACATTTTATTAGTGTTTTAAAATTAGTGAGTTAAACTGTCAAAGCTTTGATTTTCCTTTCATGTGTGTCTGGGCAGGTCTAAGCCTCGGGTAACGCCCTTTTTCCTTCTCCCTCTCTTACCTTTTTTTTTTTTTTTTTTTTTTTTTCNTCCCCCATCTAAATGATAAAAGAAACGAGTAATGCTTGTACATTTTATTAGTGTTTTAAAATTAGTGAGTTAAACTGTCAAAGCTTTGATTTTCCTTTCATGTGTGTCTGGGCAGGTCTAAGCCTCGGGTAACGCCCTTTTTCCTTCTCCCTCTCTTACCTTTTTTTTTTTTTTTTTTTTTGCACCTGTCCACTGCAGGCTCCCAGCAGCTCTCTCAAGAGGTCCAATTCTCTCCTTTCCTTTTCCTCCTTCTACTCATCCCCTCCTCTCAGCTTCCCCCCTCCCAGTTTCCTCCCCCCACCCCTCCTTTCCCTTCTTCAATCTACCTGCCAAGTTGGGCTCCTTTCAGCAGCAATCTATCACTGCAAAGGAGCTCACATCAAAGGCGATTGCACGGCCGCAGCCGCACGGCATCACGGTTGTTCCAGAGACGACCGCAAAGAGGGGCCTTGACTGCGCCTCCCCGAAGTTGCTGGCCAGCTCTGGCCAATGGTGGGAATGATTTTTTTTTTTTTTTTTTGCGACTGCCACTGATAGAGAGCCGTCAAGGGCCCCTTCTGGTCACTTCCGAAGAGCAAAAACGTGTTGAGAGTAGGCCGGTTTAAGATTTCAAACGGAAACCTCCCCAGCGCGCATGAAAGGACTTGATTAGCATATGTCAAGAGGACCCGCATATATACTGTGTGTATGTACACAGGACTCTGATCTGATCAGTTTGCGGAGTTGGAGCCCCAGCCCCCAGCCCCAGCTTTAGTATTGGCAGCAGCAGCTTATAGATGTTTCTACAAGGCCAGCGGCCGGCTCCCACCTACCCCGGGAGAGAAGATCGCTCCAAGACAGTGAAAGCGTCCCTGCTCTCAGTGCAAAGTCCATCCTGCGACCTCACGGGAGTAACCGGGCCTTAACTTTTTTTTTTTTTGGCGCTTGTTTGGCCATCATTTTTTTCTCATCCACCTCCCCATCTCCGCTACCGTTTTGCTTGTGGGGTGGGGGTGTCTTTTGTTTTCCGGATCGTCCGCCTCGCCCTCTGGCCCCTCCATGGCTCCCTTAGCCGAAGTCGGGGGCTTCCTGGGCGGCCTAGAGGGCCTGGGCCAGCAGGTGGGGTCGCACTTCCTGCTGCCTCCTGCCGGGGAGCGGCCGCCTCTGCTGGGCGAACGCCGGGGCGCCGCGGAGCGAGGCGCCCGCGGGGGCCCCGGGGCGGCGGAGCTGGCGCACCTGCACGGCTTCCTGCGCCGCCGGCAGCTCTACTGCCGCACCGGCTTCCACCTGCAGATCCTGCCCGACGGCAGCGTGCAGGGCACCCGGCAGGACCACAGCCTCTTCGGTACGTACGGGCGCCCGCATCCCGCGCTCCTCCGGGCTCGCCTGCTGAGCGACTCCAGCTTGCGCGGGGCCGGGAGCCCCAGAGACCCTTTGGGTGCCAAGTGCGGGCTGGGACTTACGGGACCCCAGGATTTTGCCTGTCCGCCGGCCTCTGTGATCGCCGGCAGGCCTGCTGCTCCAGACGCTGGAGGGGGCGGGAGGGGAGAGGCGGGTGCTCCGGCTGCACCTGGCTACCTGGGACGCAGAGCCCTGGACTCGGAGCCACATCTTTCCCGCACTTCTTACCTCGCAGTTTGTTTTTTTTAAAATCCCTTTTATTTTCTCCTGCGCCCCCTACGTTCCCCCCAGTAACTGTCCACTTAACAAAAGTTAACAACAGAAAGCCTTCCGCTTCTTTCGACCTGCCCTACAGCCAAGCAGTTGATGATGCTTTTATGGTTACTGCTCAAAAATAGGAAGCGAGCTTTTACTTGTCTACCTAGAGCACCACACATGTTGAGCAGGTAACATTAATTCTACGTGGGCACCATCGCTCCTGTCAGGCTCACCGGCCTGCAGTTCTCTGCGCTGTAAAGTTTGGTGAGAAACAAAAAGCTTATCGGGCTACAGAGCATGCCCAGTCCCTTAACCAAGATCCTCTTTAGAAATTATGAAATTCTGAAGCAAAGATCTTGGTACTGACCATAGGTAAGAGGAAGTAGGGAAGAGAAAGAAGACATGGGTGGGAACACAAAGAAACGTTTCAGAGTACCTCCAACAGTGCCTGGGAGCAGAAGGAGTTAAAAGAAAGAAAGAAAGAAAAAAAAAAAAAAAAAAAAAAACCACACCAAACAAAACCTGAATGATTGTTAAGGCAGATTGCTAAGAGATTAGATTGGGAATCCATAAAGTCTACTGTAATTCCTCCTTACTTAGCTGTGTGACTAGCACGTGCTCTAACCAGTGAGCCTGAGTTTTCTTTTCTTGTCTGTACAATGATGGGGTTAAATCAGGTGATTCTTTTAAGATGCTCTCCTGTTCTAACAGCTAGCATCTTTCCTCTACTGTGGAAGTGTTCATCATATTCGAGTTAACTGGCTAGCACTCTTGAAAGATTTGGATCATCCAACTTGGAACTTCACTAGATAGAATCATTATATCTCTTTTTAAAGACTCTGTTTACCTGTCAGCAGCAATGTGAAAGGGCCGACCTAACATAGTGTCACTTTTCCTTCTCCCTTCCTTAGCAGTGGAATTCTCTGAGGGTCTTATCTCTGAAGGGCCCTGTCTTGTCCTCATCCCTTGTTCTTATTTGGCTTTCTCTTTTTGACTTGAAGTCCTCATTAAAACTTTGGAAAAAGGTAAATCTCAGTTTGAGAGGGCATTTGTAACCCTAGATGTGGAAATGAGCATGTGGTGGTCATTTGGTAGCACTTAAAGGCTTAGAAAATTAACTTTTTAAACCCCACATGTTTGCAACTTCCACTGATCTCTTCCAAATTCCCATTGACTGTGAGTCCAGAATGTCATGACCTAGTGGCCAACCTTGGGGTCACTTTCAGAAAGTGGTTTCTAAATTGAAGAGGCTGAAATTCCACGTCTAAAGAACTTTGCTGACACCAGGTGGCTCAGTTCCCTCCTCTTGAGTAATTACTGCACTTCACTTGTTACAGAAAATCCCTCCAGCTACCAGAAAGATTTAGAAATGAGGGCAAATATGTTAATGCCTATAAGTTAGAACAGGTAGAAGTTAAGCTTAGGTAATAGTCAGGCTCTCCCACACCCAGCCCCTCTGATACATAGTGGTGGTGGTGAGGTTACTAAGTTCAACTCTTGTGACCCCATGGACTATAGCCTTCGAGACTCCTCTGTTCATTAGATTTTCCAGCAAGAATACTGGAGTCGGTTGCCATTTCCTTCTCCAGGGCATCTTCCCGACCCAGGGATCGAACCCATGTCTCCTGCTTGGCAGGCAGATTCTTTACTGCTGAGCCACCAAGTGATACATGGTGTAACTTTGGAAATTCTACTTTTAAGATACTTGTAATTTAACTGTGATCTCCCCAAAGTCAAGTGGTTGCTTCTTCTACTTTGTGTCTTTTTATAAGACTGACTCTATGAGAAGAGATTAGCAAATATTTTTCGACTTGATAACATTTATTAAACTGGTATTTTAATCCATTCTTTAAGATACAAATGTTGCCTATCAGAATGACCATCTTAGTGGAAATTTTGTTTTTGCTAAAATTTTGTATGCTTATTTAGTAATTGCAAAAATATGACTTGGACTGATTTTTGTACTAGGTTAAGTCACTGTATGGTGCAGGGGTACTTATAGGAACAAATATTTACTGTTACACAAAGGAAGGATAACCCAGATTAGTATGGTAGCTTAAATGAGTAACAACCTCTAGAGTGCATTACAGTGCATCCTAGTGGCATTTGATAGCTAAAGCACCATAATTTACCACAAGGAAGCGTAGATGAGAAGAAAGTATATATTCGGCACGCATGTGTAATATTAAATGGACTTCCCAGGAGGCTCAGTGGTAAAGAGTCCACCTGCTAATGCAGAAATGAGTTCGATCCCTGGGTCAGGAAGATCTGGAAAAGGAAATGGCAACCCACTTCAGTATTTTTGCCTGGGAAATCCCATGGACAGAGGAGACTGGCAGGCTGCAGGCCATGGGGTCACAAAAGAGTCAGGCATGACTTAGCAACTAAACAACAACAAGAATATTATGATTCTCTTTATCTTTGCCTTCTTTTCTTAGTTCTTCAATGATTGACTATGAAATTATTTATTCTGTCTAAAATTTATTTCTTTGTCATCAAAGTAAGAATTCTGAAAATGCTTAAGGTGTACTATTTGAGATGTTAAAGTAGATAACATTTTTGATTATTTATACTAATTTGACCATGATTAAATAAAAAAATTCACAATACTGTGTTTTAAAATTTTAAAACCACATCAATAGAATAAAAACAAAAGGTCCCAGTGAGGTTTAAAAAATTCCCTATCTGAGTTAGCTCTGTATTTATAATAGAGTTTTTCTGCACAGTAGTATAGTAGAAAGATTTTACCTAATACGTAAACATGGAATCATTACTTTAAAAAAAA
This sequence comes from Neotragus moschatus, assembly GCA_006410615.1. Lineage (NCBI taxonomy): Eukaryota > Metazoa > Chordata > Mammalia > Artiodactyla > Bovidae > Neotragus > Neotragus moschatus. The sequence goes on along the minus strand of SJYA01003144.1, from coordinate 2,054,742 downwards.
GTTTAGCCTGAGATCAAACATATTCCTTTAAAGGTTTTTCCTTTCTTCTCCCCTATTCTCCATAGATTTGTCTGATGTGGTTGCATTGTGGGTTGACTCACCTGTTTATTATGATTTTTTTAAAGGCTGGCTTTGAAAATGATACCAGAAAGACAAAGTACATCCAAGTCTTTTTATGGGACACTGGGCATTAGAAAATCTATCTAAAATCTGTGATTACCTCTAAAGGAAAGTTTTTCATGTCTACTCTTTGTTAAGGAATTAGCTTAGTTGCCACCTCATATTATGAATAAGAAAGACTTGTCAAATCTCATTTAAGAATCAAATGATTACAAATTGCTGTGTGGTATACTATTTCCTTGTGAAGAAAAAGGATCAGAATTTAAAAGTGTGGCTAAAATCTTTAAGAGGAACATGAAAAGCACATAACCTTTTTCCTATCAGCTCCCATGAGCCACCACAAAATTATTTTGACCTTGTTATATGTATATGAGGCTTTGCATATTGTTTAATGAAGTTGCAGCTATTGAATATAATTATTCTAAGAATATATATAATTGCTCGTCTTTCTACAATTAACATGTTTTTTGACAAGATAGCAGCATTATTTTAAGATTAGACTTAAAGTGCAGGTGGTTTACAATTTAGTTGTGAGAAAAATGAGTACTCTATAAGATCTTTATAATTTATAATTAATTTATATGGAAATGAAATTTTTATTGTACTTGAAAACTAGTTCTACTACGCAGTCTAATCAGTTAATCAGTTCCTGTTCTTTGAAAGACAGGAGTGTCTTAATGTAAATCAGATACCTAAAGAGAGTTAAGTTACAAGTGAGCCACAGTACACTTTTCAATTTGAATGTAATATTCATTACAACTTCAAGTAATTATACATTGTAAGTATATCCTGGATGAAATTCCATCAATGTGTCTTCTTCTACCAGTCATGTTTTGGGTCTTTATTTTTGTTTCTAATAGGGATCACTAATGAGCTTGGTAGTAATTTTAATTTTCCTCTACTTCCTACCTCTCTATAAGTTATCATAATGGCTATCCTGTGGGGTCTGTGTCTTCCTACTATATATCTTTTCTTGGGCAAGCCGCTTACAGGAAATTTGGCAGTATATTGTTGCTGTTAGATCCTTGTTAGGTCTAGTGTTCTACATGATCTCCTAATAGTTTGAAAGAGCTCCTTTGAGCTCTTAAGAATCTATGTTTAGAGCTTAAGCATCTATGTTTCTGCCAATGAATGAATTAGGATCTGGGAAGAACAGAGCCCTTCATATAAGCAAACAGCCCGATTTTATATTTTCCCTTGGCCTTGGTAATATCATGTGTCCAAACAGAAACTTGTAGTACAATAAATCAAGAAATGACTTAAGACCAATTGTTAAGCTAAATGGTACACATTTATACTGTCATGGATCTTAAGACAAGACAAAGGGGCGAAGGTAGAAAGCTATTGAGGAAGGAAGTTCCAAGCATAGAGTCTGTCTATACTTTTTCAGCAAAGAGTCTGAAGAGAAGAACAAGACAAAGACACTAGTCCAAAGGTTAGTGTGTGCCAAGGAAAAGAATGATGCAGAGGGAAGCATTAAGGGTTTTGTTTGTTGTTGTTTTTGTTTAACTATAGTGTATTAATAGTGTTGAGTGGAGAGTTTTTTGTACTAATTTACCTATTTGTTGTTGTTTAGTTGCTCAATTCTGGAAAGTTTCTGAAAGTGAAATCTATTTGCATGTTAAATTCTTGGTATTTAGCTATCACATTTCATGAATTATAAAGTCATTTAACTTTTGAACCATAAAATTTATCTTTAAGAATCATGGGATGGGAAACAGCATATTATATAACCTGTAATTTTTGAAACTACTTTCTTGAAGCAGTGTTCCAAAGTATTAATACTGAATTAGGGCTCAGAAGATATGACTCCAAGTATCTGTTCTGTTAATTACAAATATCATTATCTTTAGGAAAACCTCAGTTTCTTTGTATGTAAAATGGAATAATAATATATTCCATATTTATTTTAGGAAGTTGTTTTTGAGGACCAGATGGGAAAGTAAAAGTAGAAGCCCTTTATAAACTACTAAATACTAATGCATCCATATAAAATATATTGGCTGCTGCTAGAAAAAAATTTACTTAGTTCATACTAAGCAAAAACAAAGCAAAACAATTAACAGGACATAATTATAATTAGTGGAATCAAGGAGAACCAAGAACATCTCTATTATACACTAATTTATGGTAATAATAGCTTCCATTTATTGGTTGCCTAAAAATGTTTGTCCTTAGCACTCTCCTGTAAGGAAGCATTTCATCCTTTTATGTATGAAGACACTGAAGTTCAAAAAAGACAAATGACTTATGTACTCAGCTTAATCAGGAAGTTACTAAACTGGATTCAAATCCAGGTTAGTTTTGTTTAAGGTTTTATACCTTTAACGCTGTATCACAATGAACAATTTTTTCTTTTTTTAGTTTTTTTTAATCTATAAATTGGGAGTTTCATCATAATAACAATTGTACAGCACTTTTCAGTTTATGAAGGACTTCCATACACAGTATTATATTTAGCAATTTGATCTACTACTCTTTGGAAGATTTTCATTAGTTGTATGTTCTTTAATAAATGCAAATCATTGTTTTGTTTATAAATTCAGGTATCCTGGAATTCATCAGTGTGGCAGTGGGACTTGTCAGTATTAGAGGTGTGGACAGTGGTCTTTACCTTGGAATGAATGACAAAGGAGAACTATATGGATCAGTATGTATTTTTTTTAATTACTATAATTCATTAAATAATGACTATCTATTTTTAAAGTAAAATAGCTACCAATAATGCATATCAGAAGAAATATATAAATATACATACTCAAGTATAAATGAAAAATCTTTATCTTGATAAATTTCCATATGTTTACACTGTAGTATACCATTAATAAATCACTTCTACTTCTTAAACCCTAAACCTTTATTGCTTTTAGTTCACTAGTTCTTTCTGCCCATTATCCTGGGACCAGAGATAGGAAAACGAGAGCAATTTCTTCTTGCCTTGTTAGATTCTTTACATTCATTTAATATAGATTTTCTCTACCCATTACTACCTTCATAGGTAGGTAAGTATACATCACTGACTTGCTCACCTTTGCAATATAGGAAATGATTTAATGAAATCTTAGGATACTATAAACAACAACAGACAATGCCAACACACTAGTTGGGCCATATCTGATGCTTGATAATTATAGTAGCCTTGCTCTTGGAGTTGCATTGGGAAGTTTTTAAGCCCATCCCTGGGGATAAGTGCACACATTTGTAGGTCTACCATAATTATTTTAAATATGGAAATACTTTTAAAAATTTAAACTTTTCAGGTTAATATTTCATCAGTGTAAGATTTTTTTCTTTTCTTTTTTAAATGACAAAACAGCAACAATACAAGGATTAGAATAACAGGATAATAGAAAGTTCAATCTGCAGTATGATGTAGATCTTTATCTTTCACTGGTAACATTATTTATTTGCTCACAGTTGCTTATAATTGATTTAATTTTAAGAAAATTGTTACAGTGTAAAATGTGTGCCACTCCTTCCCATCATCTCACATGAAATTCCTTCTTAACATCTAAATCTCTGTAGCTATTTCCAAAGAGAATTTAGCTTTTATGATTTATCAGATGACACTATTGGGTACTTTCTTTTTTCTTAAAATCTCAACTGAGGCCACAATGTACAGTTAGAATCTTAATATACACTGAGGAAAATTGGTTATCATATTTGAGTAAATGGTATTCCACTTAATATCTATCCTTTTAAAGGTAAAACTTGCCCTTCCTGGGCTTTCTGTCAGCTCAGAAGAAAGAAAGAATGCATTTTGTAATCTCATAAGAGTAGAATCACAACGGAAAGAGAAAAGCATTCACATGGTGGCTCAGACGGTAAAGAATCTGCCTGCAGTGCAGGAGGCCTGAGTCCATCTTGGGGTCAGGAAGATCTCCTGGAGAAGAGAATGGTTAGCCACTCCAGTATTCTTGCCTGGAGAATTCCATGGACATAGGAGCCTGGTGGGTTACAGTCTATGGGGTTGCAAAGAGTCAGACACAACTAAGCAACTAACGCTTTCACTGCAGTCTTCCCTCTTCATGTATGTGTCAGATTTTAAAAAAAGCAACTATAGTCAATGTCTTGGGACAATATGCAGTCCATCTTGAAATGACAAGAAATTACTGGGCTTTTACTACATTTGGTGCATTTACCAAATAGTAATATCCAGACACAAGTTAATCATGGGTATTGTATAATTAAATAATTAATTCCTAAAGGGAGGATATATGATTTGGAGTGATGATCTTGAATTAGAAATTTGAATGTTAGCAATGTTGAATTTAGCAATTTAGCAATTTGAATGTTAGCAACATCTTGAAATGTTTCAAGATGATAGTAATGATTTGCTGTGTAGAACTTTGGGATCTAATGATGAAACAAGATAAACAAGTCTGTTTGGTGGTTATGGTCTGGGAATTGAGATAAAATGAAACATGGCCAAATTTAGAATATTTATTAAGTACTGGGTTGGCCAAAAATTCATTTGAGTTTTCTGTAACAGCTTATGGAAAAAACCCAGTGAACTTTTTGGCCAACCCAATATTTGGAAATAAAATTGAAAATTGACATTCAACTTAAAGTTCTTTGAATTAAATAAACTGCTGGATGGAGTCACCTGGGAGAAAGAGTTCCAGGTAACATGAGAACTAAAACAGAACAAAGCAGAAACAGTTTATCCTTTCTCCTTCTTTGACAAGGATATAGTTATAAACAAAGAAATAAAAATATAAAAGTTGAGATTTTTCTAAGGAAATTTTCTTAAAAATATAATTTTTAATGGTAGCCATCTTCTCTCTTGTAGGAGAAACTGACTTCTGAATGCATCTTTAGGGAGCAATTTGAAGAGAACTGGTATAATACCTATTCTTCAAACATATATAAACATGGAGACACTGGCCGCAGGTATTTTGTGGCGCTTAACAAAGATGGAACTCCAAGAGATGGTGCCAGGTCCAAAAGACATCAGAAATTTACACATTTCCTGCCTAGACCAGTGGATCCAGAAAGAGTTCCTGAACTGTACAAGGACCTACTTATGTACAGTTGAAGGGGGTTGATGTCTTTACTGAAGAACCAGACTACAACTATTCTTTCTTGTTTCTGTCCTCATCATAAAATGGGAACCCAGGATAACATTCAGAATGTTATGGAGTCTGTTTTCTACTGGGATACTGACTTTGGAAAGAATATTGAGAACAAGAAACAAAAAATATTTTCACTTGAAGTAAGTAAAGATCTCTTTTTACAAGTGGATTTAGTTCCCTCGGGTACATGGCTCAGTCCTCACTCATAGATTGAAGCTGAAAATCTGTTCAACTGTGATCCTGGGAACTCAGCCGAGTTTGCTGCTGGTGCCTCACCTCTCTGGAGTATGTTTACTTTGAAGGTTACATTACAGATAGATACTTCATGTTGAAGAGATGGATTGACATAGTTGGCCAACATTATTGCTATATAAATTCTAAGGACTTTCTAGGATTTTGCAGGTGATGACATTATATGTACAAAGTTGGGGTGAAACATGGACTAGGAAGCAGGCCACACCAAGATGGACCTTTTTTTTTTTTTTTTTTAAAGGATGGACCTATTTATACATTTTCAGTTGGCAAATATTTATTATATATATTTATTTATTAAAGAGTATATTTTTTACTGGTATATGAAGATAATACGAAAAGGAAAAAAAAACAACCAAAATTTCTTTATTGTGCTGTTCCTTTGCTGTGATGTCTTTGGCTGTCAAGAAGACTTCATTATTGCTACACATTAAGCAGAGACCAAGATCCTGAATTTCTTTTAAAAAATGAAGTATAGCATAGATTATATATTTTTTGCAATCAGTTGCCTTCGAAATGTAACATTGGTTTCTTTGGCCTAGAAAAATTCTGTATCAACTTGTATTGAATTCAACACACATTCAAAAAGGGAATTAAACACCGATATTTTAATGTTTTGGCATCATTCCTTTTGAGGTGAAGTTATTCTACGTATATAACATATTTTTATGGTGACATAATTCTAAGTTCCTAAGAAAAATGTAATATTTAGTGACCTTATAATGTTGAAAATTGTTGGACATTATAAATCAGCTATGCTTACTTATTTTCTTGACTTAGTGTGGCAAAGCTCGTTTCTTTTCACTCACTATGATCATAGATGGGGCTTCCTTGGTGGCTCAGATGGCAAAGCATCTGCCTGCAATGCAGGAGATCCAGGCTCGATCCCTGGGTTGGGAAGACCCTCTGGAGAAGGAAATGGCAACCCACTCCAGTACTCTTGCCTGGAAAATTCCATGGACGGAGGAGCCTGGTAGGCCACAGACCATGGCGTCGCAAAGAGTCAGGCATGACTGAGCAACTTCACTTTCACATAATCATAGAAAGAATGAGTCTTAGTGGAACCATGGTTAGTAATAGTAGGGCTCCATCTACCTATCTGAGCATGCCATCTTTTCCATTATATCTCCTAATTTGTCATTTTGCAGTAGTCATTAAGCTTACTATACAGAAGGAAGAGGAGTCACTCAGTCACTCAGTGTCTGACTCTTTGCGACCCCATGGACTGTAGCCTACAAGGCTCCTCTGTCCATGGAATTTTCCAGGCAAGAGTACTGGAGTGGGTTGCAGGATACTGTTAAAAACTAAGGAAAATACAGTAATCAAGACAGAAGTGGGTCCTGCTTCATAAAGCTTGTTATCTAGTAGGGAAAACTGACACAGTAATGGTGAATTGTGATGTACTCTATGAAAAAAACAAGGTTCAGACAGAAAAAAAAGAGAGGATAAATTTAGATAGGATGGGTCAGAGGCTTCTCTAAAGAGCTGACATTTCTTAAAGGATAAGGCTAAGATGGGGCTTCCCTGGTGGTTCAAATGGTAAAGAATCTGGAGACCTGGGTTTGATTGATTCCTGGGTCAGGAAGATCCCTTGGAGAAGGGGATAGCTACCCATTCCAGTAATCTTGCCTGGAGAATCCCATGGTCGAGGAGCCTGGCAAGTTACAGTCTGTGAAATTGCAGAGTCAGATATAACTGAGTGACTCACATGTTTACTACATTACTTTCAAGAGAAGATTAAAAAGCCGCGATGGAAGAGGAAAACAGTGAGTTTGGAGTCCTTAAAGCAAGAAAGAACTTTGTGTCTGCTGCTGAGTAACCAACTGGGAGAGTGGCACACACAAACTTGCAAAACCACACAGATACAGTCCTGTAGTTTTTATCTGCTCCTACCCAGCCGTTGTTGCCATCCTCACGCATGGTGGTCATCACTGGGGATGTGGTAATAATCACGGAGATAGCTGCCACCAGATAAAATGCAGAAGCCTTGTAAAACAGACTGCTGGGCTCCAGCCCCACCATTTCTGATGCATGTGTCTGAAAGGGATCCTACATTTAACAGGGTCCCAGGAATCATCATCAGAGTCCCTACATTTAACAGGTGCATTTTTAACAGGGTCCCAGGAAACACTGATGCAGTTGGTCCAGAGACCATACTTTAAGAATCACTAATCTAGAGCAGGGTTTTTCAAACTTTAATGTACATGCAAAAATACCTGAGGATCTTGTTAAAGGACAGATCTGTTAAACTAGGTCTGGGTTAGGGGATGAAGAGCTGAATTGTTGTATTTCTAACAATATCCCAGCTGATGCTCAATACGGTCATACCACATATCACGCTTTGAATGCAAGACTGGCGGTTGCTTTAATGTTCTCTAGAGTGTTCTTGCCTGGAGAATCCCAGGGACAGAGGCACCTAGTGGGCTGCCGTCTATGGGGTCTCACAGAGTCGGACATGACTGAAGTGACTTAGCAGCAGCAGCAGCAGCAGCAGAGTTATTCCTATTGGTTCATCCTCTCATAACTTGAATACATCAATGTTGGTGTGTGGCGTGACGGTAGAAGTTACTCACATAACTTTAATAAAGCTATATGGGAACGTGTGTATGTGTGTGGCTGGAGGAGTAGTGTGTGCACTTGTGTGCATACAGTGTAAGAGGCAGCAAGATAGCTTAAAATCTACTGCTTTCATAAATGTAAAAAATGATGGTTTAGCAGTTATATTTTCATAATAGTCATAATAAAACAATTCCCATTTATATTTATTTGTCAATAAAAGTAATAAACTAATTTTGGTTCACTGCTGGACATCTATATTGAATGCATGTGTCCCAAAGCAAGCATTATGCAAGTATTTCAAATCATCAAAACAATGCCAGTGTCTAAACTTACAGGTGTGGAGGAACTCTTATAAATTTAAAGAGAGAATCCACTGATCAAAGATGGCCCACAATGAATATCCTTCCTCAATCAAAATTTCTTTTTTTAGATATAAGAGGAATATAAGTTTAACTTTTTTATGGTGATAACTACTTGTAGAAATTTGGGATATGAAATATGATTGAAGCAATGATTTTACAAAACTTCAGATAACTAAAAAGTCACTGTATTTTGTATTCTAATTCTCCTTATATATTGGCATATCTTCCTATGTCAGAAAAACAATTTGTATTTACTGAATTTACACCACTTGAAGAAATGATCTATGTTCTCAATAGGTTTCACTTGATTTCACCTGATATTCCTAAATGGAAATCGAGTGTGAGCATATTAATTCATACATGGAAGGATAAGAATCATTTGGTTTATTATCAGATTAATATTTTGAAAATAATTTTATTCTCAGGATGCTTGGGGAAAATTTTGCCCATTAGTCATGCTCTTGCTTCTTTATTTTAAATGTTTTAGTGTGTGTGTGTGTGTGTGTGTGTGTGCGCTTTAGTCGCTCAGTCATGTCTAACCCTTTGTGACCCCATGGACTGTAGCCCATCAGGCTCCTTTATCCGTGGAATGAGCCAGGCAAGAATACTGGAGTGAACACTGGAAGAATACATTTCCTTCTCCAAAATGTCCTATTAGAAATCATTTACTAATTTACATTTTCCATTCTTTCTTACTTGGAATGTTAATCATCATTTGCAAAATTTACCTGCAGTAATGATAAAAGAACATATGTAAATCAACTTTCATTAACATCTACTTGCTGAAATAGAACAGATTGATCTCTTTACTGCTTGAGTATTCCCCACAGGTCCCAGCCATTGCCCTGCATGACTAGATATAACTAATACTTGGAGACCAAGGTTCTTCTCTTTAGGAACAGTGTTTCTTAGAAGAAGCAGTGTACCTTAGGCATCAGTAAAGGTGCCCTTGCCACGGGATGGCTTCCAGTTGAGCAGCACACTTCTGTGAAAGGCAGTACTCTATCCTGATGCTACCACTTCCATTTAACAGTGGAGATCTCATTTGCCCATCATTCCTGGAGAGTGTGTGGGTATCAGATATAATCGAATTCATGGTGATGACAAAAGGACTTGCTATTCTCTCTTTGGGTTGCTCTGTTTTAATGCTGCTGCTGCTAAGTCACTTCAGTCGTGTCCGACTCTGTGCGACCCAATAGGCGGCAGCCCACCAGGCTCCCCTGTCCCTGGGATTCTCCAGGCAAGAACACTGGAGTGGGTTGCCATTTCCTTCTCCAATGCAGGAAAGTGAAAAGTGAAAGTGAAGTCGCTCAGCTGTGTCCGATTCTTAGTGACCCCAGGGACCACAGCCTACCAGGCTCCTCCGTCCATGGGATTCTCCAGGCAAGAGTACTGGAGTGGGGTGCCACTGCTCTCCGTCTGTTTTAATGATGGACCAATAAGTGGCTGGCAGCTGATCTGTACTCAGAAATGAAAACACTATTTGACAGGCATTACACNGTCCGATTCTTAGTGACCCCAGGGACCACAGCCTACCAGGCTCCTCCGTCCATGGGATTCTCCAGGCAAGAGTACTGGAGTGGGGTGCCACTGCTCTCCGTCTGTTTTAATGATGGACCAATAAGTGGCTGGCAGCTGATCTGTACTCAGAAATGAAAACACTATTTGACAGGCATTACACATTTGTCGTTTCCTTAGGGCATGCCAATAATTCCTTGCCATCAGATCACTGGAGAGTCCACTGGAGAGTCATGTCTGGGTTATATAAGATGAGAGGTTAGAGAGTTGCCTGTGTAATCTTTAAGAAACTTGCCTTTCAGGAGGCCATGTGATCTAGTTATGATACTGCAGGATCATATCCAACTGTGTCAGTATCCATACCTTTCTTTGTATCCTGTTTAGTGATGTCGGTTTCAAGGACAAACATTGTGTTCCATTCAGTGCATAATTAATTATTTTCAAAACAACAACATTCCCAGAAAAGTTACTGCTTTGGCAAATGGTCTTTGAATTTAGTTTTTCTGTTAAATTGTTTTACCATTTTTAGTCATAAACTGATAAGGAAAGGAAGAGCCTCAAATACAGTTATTTCTCACTGTTATCCAGTGTGCCATCTGTAAAATGAATACATTTTCTATTTGAATAAAATGAAGACACCTGTTTAAAATTTAACATATGAGATGATAAAACAGTGTTAAAAGAATTTATGATGTAGTAAGATGATCTGCGTCCGAGGGCAGTGGCAGCTGGGAGGAGACACCCCATGTCTGAGGTCAGGGACAGTGGCTGAGAGGAGCTACCCCGCGTCCGAGGTCAGTGGTGGCCGGGAGGAGACACCCCATGTCCAAGGCCAGTGGCAGCTGGGAGAAGCCACCTTGTGCCTGAGGCGAGGGAAAGTGACCCTGAGGAGCCACCCCGAGCCCGAGGCCATCCTGAGGAGTGGTGGCTGCGCAGGTGCAGGAAGGCCTAGAATAGCTATCCCACGTTGAAGGTCAGGAATGGCAGCTGTAAGGAGATACCCCTCGTCCAAGGTAAGGAGCAGCGGCTGTGCTTTGCTGGAGCAGCCGTGAAAANGGAGGAGAAGGGGACGACAGAGGATGAGATGGCTGGATGGCATCACTGACTTGATGGGTGTGAGTCTGGGTGAACTCCAGGAGTTGGTGATGGACAGGGAGGCCTGATGTGCTGCGATTCATGGGGTCGCAAAGAGTCGGACACGACTGAGTGACTGAACTGAACTGAAGATGATAAAGGTATAATATTGGCCAAATGAAGCAAATTATATTGATGATATATCAGTGAACAGGGATCTAAAAGAATGCATTTGCTACATCAGTGACCACAGATTACTAATAGGTTGATTCAATGTCCATCTCTATTTTGGACCAGTCAAGCTAAGGTACAAGGGGTCAGTGGTATATGGGATTAGCCCCAATTTCTCCAACACCCTATATAGTCCCAGTTTCTTTAATACCCTATATAATTTGGCATAGACCTATTGCACTTCCATATGATTCCAAATTTGCAACAGTGTTGTTCCAGAGGTTCTCATTTGACAGGTCCAATTTTGGGGACTCTACTCTTTAACCTTTTGAAAGCTCTTTACATCTAGAACTTAATGAATCTCTTGCAATTACACATTCACGGAGAGGAAATACCACTCCAGGAAAACTTTTGTGGCCCCCTGTGTCCAGCTAGGCTTCCCAGATGGCTCAATGGGTAAACATCTGCCTGCAATACAGGAGACGCAGGCAGATGTGGGTTCAATCCCTGGGTTGGGAATATCCCCTGGAGGAGAATATGGCAACCCATTCCAGTATTCTTGCCTGGACAACCCCATGTACAGAGGAGCCTGACGAGCTATAATCCATGGTGTTGCAAAGAGTGGGACAAGACTGAAGCAACTGAGCATACATGCTGTGTCTAGCCATTATCACAAGTCAGCAACCTCAGCTACTTCTCCTCTATACCCTTCAATAGTCAAAACAATTTCTCTCCTTGCATTCAAATTTCCAGAATTAGTGTTATCTTTGATCCTGTATCTAAAAGTACCTGAGATTCTTGAATATTATCCTTTGTTCGAAATAAGTCACAGAATTTAAAGTCTCTCCAGGTCGATCTAATGTTTTAATGGACTGGATGTTAAGGACTTTGGAACAATTTGTCCTTCCCTTTGAGAGACTGGGCCTGATCTCCAGACTTTAGTGCCAGGGTTCTTAAATTAAGAAAGATCAGAAGAAATCAAAGGAGATGCTTTGGAAGGTGTCCTTTGTTTTTCATGTGCAGGGAGCTTATCCTCAGGATTTACGAAGTCCTTGTCTCAGTGTTCCCTCTCTTGGCTGGGCTCCCAGTGATCGTGAAGTGGCTTGTTGCTATCTGTGTGGAGGGTTTGCCAAGGTTGTTGCCATGGCTGCCGTGCCCGCAAGTTTAGCTGATTCTTCTGTCCTATTGATCTCCTGAGTCTTAGCAACTTGCCAGCGTTTCTCTTGTGAACTGGGGGATGTGATTCCAAATCTAATGGCCTTTTCTCTTAGCTCACAGGGAAATTGTTGTGCACACAGTGGGCCCAATCAAAATTCATATCTTTTCATTAGACCATTCTCCAGAATTTCCCATGAAATTCATGCTTCCATAAAAAGCTTTTGGGAATTAGGAATGTAATCTTCTGGGACAGACTCAAGATGCCTGTTTTTTTTCATTTTGGCATGAAGATAATCATCTGGATTTTTAGGTTCACCTGTCCTCTTGGTCAGGATAGTCCCTATTGAAGTTCTTTCTTTCTAGTCTCCTTGATCCCTTGCTTATCAGTTTTGCAAGGAGAGACTGCTCTATTATTCCTTGCAAATCACCTCATCTTGGTTTCCAAGCTTTCCCTACCCATAGAAACAAAGCACTAATTTCAAAGGGTTGTCCACATTTTCCTCTCACATAGTATATTCACCACCTCTTGAATTGTGGTAAAATGTGCGGAACACTAAACTTACCTTTTTGAAAGTTAAAAAATGTACAATTCCATGATATTAAGTATGTTCATATTGTTTGTGCAACCATCCTCACCATTCAACTCCAGAATTCAGCTGAAACTCTGATTCATTGAACATTAACTCCCCATTCTCTTCTCCTCTTAGCCTCTGGCAACTACCATTTACTTTCTGCTTTTATGAACTCAGCTGCTCTAAGAACCTCATAAAAGTGGAACCATACATTATTCATCCTTTTGTAACTGGTTTATTTTACTTAACATGTTTTCAAGGTTCATCTATGTTGTACCAGGTGCCAAATTTTAAAGGCTGAATAATAATTAATTGTATGTATATATCATATTTAGTTTAGACATTCTTCTGATCATAGATACTTGGATTATTTCCACCCTTTGTCTATCTTGCAAAATTGCTATGAATATGGGAGTATAAATATTTATTCAAGCCCTACTTTCATATATTGATCATCCTTTAAACAATCTTTACAAATGTTAACATTTTTTATTGCAGTATAATTTATATAAAATAATTCCAAGGTATTAATCATAGCATTTTATGGCTTTTGACATTTATATACATGCCTGTGTAACCCCCACTACACTCATGATATGGAATATTTTCATCAGGCCAAAGTGTTTCTTGTTGCCCATTTGCTCAAGGAAGCCACTGATTAGCTTACTGTCACTGCAGATAATAAGCTTTCATTTTCTAGAATTTATTATTGATGGTACCATTGATGGAGACATTCACTGTGAACTCTTAATGTTTTTGAGATTTACCCACACTATATGTATCAGAGGTATCTTTCTTCTTATTGCCGAGTAGAACAAGTTCATTGCAAGGCTAGAACACAGTTTTGTTTTTCTGTTTGGGAGGTGATGGACATCTGGTTGTTTTCAGGGCTATTATGAATAAAACTGCTATAAACATATATTTTTCATTCTCTGGAATAAATATCTAGAGTGAAATTGCTGATTTATATTTTTAATACAAAGCCAATCAGTGACCCAAAGTGACTGTACCATATTACATTTAAAAGAACATCATGTAAGAGTTCCAGAAGTTCTACTAGGTTGCCCAAAAAGTTCATTCAGGTTTTTCCATAATCTTACAGAATACATGCTCAATCACATTTGGTCTGATTAGTCTTCCAAGTTTTAGAAATTTCAGTGATATATCAGGTTTTCAAGTTGCATATTATTTACATCTAAATGCACTTTAATTTCATAGTAACTTGTGACATGGACCATATTTTCAGCTCATTTGTCATCTATGTATCTTTTGCAGTAAAGCATTAGTTCAAACGTTTTGCCCAAACTTATTGTTATTTATATTATTGAGTTGTAAGAGTTCCTTATATCTTCTAGATACAAGTCCTTTTTCAATATATATTTTGCAAATATTTTCTCTCAGCCTGCAGTTTACATTTTCTTTCATTACCAGGGTCTTTTATGAGCAAAGGTTTTAAAGTTTAATGACATCAAATTTATGAAAAATTTTTTGTTCATGCTGTTTGTTTAGTAGCTAAGAAATCTTTGCCAGACTCAAAGTTACTAAAGATTTCTCCTGCGTTCTTCTTTAAGTTTTTTATAGCTTAAACTCTTACGTTTAGATCTATGATCCATTTTGAGATTATTTTCGCCTGTGAAAATTTTAGAATGTTATTCATTTTGTTTGATGAAAGACTATCTAATTCTTCAAAAATCTAAAAACAGACCAGATGTGTTTTGCTGCGAACACTTTGTAGAGACGATGTGGAGGTGGAAGTTTAATGAAATAAAAACAAAACAAAACAAAAAGAATAGATCAGTAGTGATGGAATGCAAGAATTCAGACATTCTGTGGAAGGTTACTTTCCTTCCATTAAGAGGCCCATAAAAAGGCACCAACTGATATCCATTGGAGGAGTCAGCAGAAGCCATGTTTTCCCCACCCAGGTGAGGTTTTTGCTGCTAGATCCTCAGTGGCTCCCTTCCCTTTGGCCTGAGATGGCAGGGCAGTACAGGGGCCTTGAAGGAGCCCAACATGACTCCTCATTTACAGAATCCCCATCATCCTAACCCTCGGCTGCTCCTCCTCCTCGTCTTCGTCATCACGTCATTGTCGTAAAGTTGTCATAAAGCAAATCTGAGCTGCTGTCACTGGAAGGCCCGCTAGTGCTGGTGCAGCGTCCTGTCAGGGCTGCAAAGACCTTCACTCCATCCTCTTCTGCTTCCGCTTTAGTGGCTGAAACCTGCTTCCTAACGATTTCAGCATATTTCTTTGTCTTCTCCTTTACTGTCCTCCCTTTCATGAACAGAACCGAAGCATCCACCTTGGTTTTGCAGAAAGTGTCGGGCTCATAAAGCAACTGGAACTACGCTTAACAGGACAGTCCTGAGAATCTGAGGGCAGTTCTCCACTCTAGGGGGCCGTCTACAGGTGGATGAAGAGGTGAAACGTATCCATCTCCATCCTCTTAAACGTTGAGATGCCTCACTTTGGTTGAGGATCTGAAGGTAGGTGGTGACTGTGGTTAGTCACTGGGAAGCTTACTTCAAGATGGCCTTGAAGTAGCCATCTTCGGAGGGGGTGTGATCACGGCCGTCGGAGGAGGGCAACCTCCCAGGTGAAGAGGTCGGATTCACTCCTCGGGGTGATGTGGCACCTTCCTCAGCTTTCTCCTACGAGGATTTCCGCTCGAGCCTCAGGGCCTTCTGGGAACGGGTCATCACGGCGGTGGAGGCGGCAGCACCGGGCTCCTGGTCCTCACGCCCAGGCCAGGCAGACCAGGATCCTCTGGACTGTGGGCCAGGCCGCTCCGGGATCCTGTCTTCCCAGCCCAACAGCCCACACCAGACCCCAGAGGCCGCTAGGGGTCGATAGGGCCGCAGGCCGGGTAGGGGGAAGGGTGGAGAGAATTCGAGAAATTCCCTGGGGGTCCAGACTTCTCCCCCTACCCCCACCCCGGAAGGTTGTTCGCTGATGCTTTATGCTAGTGCTTGGATCTGTTGCTGGATGGGGGTCACCACAGGAAGTGGGGCTGTTTGTTTTAGAAAGGACTGACAACACCTGGATAGCTGGAGCCATAAATTCTTCCTTGCAGAGGCCTGTAGAGGATGAATCTCTATTGTCCTACTTGTTGCTCAAATCCACATTTTCATGGAAGTGATATGACTGGTGTATATCCATGTCATTGAACTACTTTATGTCTGCTGTGCTGTGTGTGGGTTCCTATGCAGGTAAAACAGACTCTTGGTTAGTGATGCTGGCTGAGATTCTGAGGGCAGGAAAGGCAAGCTATATCAAAAAAAAAGGTCTGTTCCTATCTGAATCAATCACAGGTCTTTTAAAGGTGGAAGGGGCTCACTATAGGCAAATTGCCATCAAATGGACAGATGGTCTCCTTAAGGAATGATGCCATGATATGGGCTCTGTTAGTCTTTGTTTCTTGCAGATTGGATGTTTATAGATGGCAGTAGCTCGATTCATTATGGAGAGTGGGAGCCCCTGCTTCTGGGTGACACCTAATCTCTTTGTCACCAGTGCCACTTCCTAATTAATACGTTAATACGTATTAATACGCTAGGATACTGGTGAGAGCTTGCTGTCACCAGTTGACTGTTATTCTCTCTACTTCATTGTTTAATGCCACTTCCATGTTGGGAACTCTTGGATTTATTTTTTCCATATGCCTTATTTTAGAAACTCTTGGACTGATGTTAACTTTTAATACCAAGATTTTCTCATTTTATATCCACTCCTATTTAACATACACTATATTTCTTTCTGCCAGATCTATTTTTGATCTTCCAATCATTTTTCTTCTATGATTTTGATCAGCTAGCCAGACTACCTGTGAGTCCTAATCTCCGCAAACTTCTTTTGTCTAATGTTCTAATCTCTGAAAACTTTTGTCACAGTCAGAAGGTGACCAGAGATGCACTGTCTCAAACTCTGCCAATTGGGAGAACCTCCCCTGAATTAGGCTATAGTGGCTTGCATCCATACTCTGAGCTGACCCATCTGTAAACCAAACTTGGGCATTTTCATCCTCAGTCAGCTCATCCTCAGAGATCCCCTTTCTGGGCCATGAGATTATGCTGAGGAAGTGGTGGTATTGCAACAGTGGTGGATGACCAGAGTCTGGGCTATCTGAGTTTATGGCAAAGTGGGGATTTGGCTCATGAATTCTTATGTCCCATGGTTAGGCTTTGTACCATGCCAGGAATAGCATTTCAGAAGACATGTATATATTGCAAATTGTGTGACCTTGCGCCAGTATTTCAGGGGCAGTGCTATAATTTCCCCACTTGGCCTTCTCCTAGATTTCATGTGGTGTTTTCCCCTAGTACTGATATCTTTAATAAAAGAGAGTCTGTTGGCTCAAGGGGCCAGGTACAGCTTGGACCTAACCGTAGGCATTTCTGCTTACTTGGTCATATTCTTAGTTGCTCAGTGGCATGTATGATTTGATTTGATTTTAATCTGTTACTTTTTAACAGCATATTTGAAGAGCTGTGAACCAGGGTCAGAAGGAAATGCCTTCATAGTGCAGCATCTCTAGCTGAACTGTCATGGGAGACACCTGAAATGGATTCTAGAAAGGGTTGTTTCTACTCTGTGGTTCCTGAGGTTGCTCTCTATTGCTCTCAGTAAATTAGAAATGATCCTATCCATAATGAACATCCTGATGGGTGGGTGTTTAAGAGGATTGGAGTAGAAACAGGGGTATAAAAGAGAGAGTAAAGAGGTGGCAGAAAGTCCTCTGATGAGCTGTTTGCTCAAGACTGCAAATGATGTTTCTTTTGTATTTTCACTTCTTAGAGAGGTAAGACTGCGTCCATGTCTTTTGGTTTATTAACACATTAATAAATGTAAAGTAAAAGTGTAGAAATGGTGAAACATAGATGCCTTTCCTTATAAGAAGAGGAAAATATGTACTATAGGTAGTATGTAGTACTTTATGTTCTATTTATTTAATCTAAGTAAAAACATTAGAATTTTTAGAGCTTAAAGATAGCTTTCATCTAGGTCAATCTCTCCATTTTATAAATGAGGAAAATCTTTTATCTTACTGACTCTTTTCAGTAAAGTCATGAAACATTTCGTTGTTCATAAATTGGTAAATGTATCCATATGCTTTCATAAGGTTCTTTTGTGATTTTGGCCAGCAATGATGAAATTAGTATGTTTTGATCTTTGTGCAGGTTGTTCAGAAGGAACTTAAAAGAAGTATTTAGGAAAATCCAAGTGCTGAAACATTTAAGATATGCTTTATGGTCTCAGTTTTGTGTGATTGTCCGCCAGGAAGTTTTCTGATTAAGATGGCTTGCCAATTTCCTGCCAAATACATTATTTATTACACTAATGGGGATTTCCTATTTGAGACGTTAAAGACAAAATGCTACTAATATTATTTCCCTTAAAATAATTAACATAGATCAACTGATGCAGGCCAGTAAATTAAAATGAAGAACAAGACAGTGATCCAAAAAGACATAAGTATTTTATAGTATATACATACTGAAATAAACTAGATTTCTTTGGATTAGAGATTTTTCATTCATTATTGATAGTGAAAATTGAAGGTGGATACTAATGAATTTGGTTTTTTTTTGGAAATAATTCTTTGTAAGAATAAAATAACTTTCAGTGAAGACTAAATTATGTTGAATTAAAATGGCATTAGGATTCAGAAATTATGTGCACAGATTTTAGAATTTTGAGGGGCTCAGCAGTAAAGAATCTGCCTTCCAAGCAGGAGATGCAGGTTTTTTGCCTAGATCAGGAAGATCTCCTGGAGAAGGAAATGGCAACCCACTCTAGTATTCTTACCTGGGAAATCCCACAGACAGGGGAGCCTGGTGGTCTACAGTTTATGTGGTAACAAAAAAGTTGAACATGACTTAGTGACTAAACAACAAGTTCCCCCAAAACTATAAAGAAATGTCTACATAGTCGTGTGTGTGTGTGTTCTTATAGTAGTAACTAAAAAAGGAGATGGGTTCCAAGCATTGAGTAAAGAGTAAACACATGTAGTAAATTAGCATTCTAAATTACACCTCATTTTCATCAGATAGCAAAAGCATGAAACAAATTTTAATAATTACACATTTGTAATTTGTTTATAAAATTAAAATACATTTTAAAATTACAGATTGGAATAACTGCTATGAAGGAAAAGAACAAGGTGCTGTAAGCAATGCCAGGGGCATTTTCTTTAGTTTAGGCAATCATAAAAGAGCTTCTGAAGAGCAAATAATTGGGTGGACAGAGAATCTGTGTGTGGGAGGAAGGATGTGTGTGGACAGCAATCCATGAAAAAGACCTAGTAAATGGGGGCGTGAGATGTTCCAGAAACTAAAAGAAGGCCGTAATGACCAGAGTGCAGTTAGTGAATACAAGTTAGCATGAGATGAGATTGAAGAGGTTGGCATGGTTGGGCCACACTGAGTTGTTTGAACAGTATTTCAGCGAAATATGGGAGACAGTCATAAAAGGATTTTAAATATGAGAGTGACACCATTTCATCTATATCTTTAAAAGACCCCGTGGGCTAAAATATGGGCATTGCATTGGATCGGATAGGGGTAAGAGAGGAAGAAGGTTAACTTTTTAAGGAGACATTTGCATTAGTCCAGGTGTGAGCCGGCATACTTTGGACTGGGGTGCTGGCAGTGCAAATGGAGAGTGATGAATGGATTCAGGGTGTTTTGAGGGAACATATCAGTGGAGATGAGGAGATGAGAGAGACATATGTCAAAATGTGCCCAAATTTGGGGCTTAAGCAAACAGATAGGGGGAGGTGAGAATGTCATTTATTGAAATCATGTAAGTCTGGAGGAGTAACAGTTTTCAGAGAAAATAAAAAGCTCAAGTCATGTTAGTGTGAGATAAGAGATCAACAGAAAGTTGTGTACTGACAGACACTGGTCTACCAGTGACTGTCTTCTATGGATTGAGTGCATATTTCCTAAAGTGAAAGGTATGCCTTTGGAGTATTCCTTTGAGGTCATCCATGATTTTGGATTGCAGTGGAAACAAAGAGTCTACTTATGTCCACTGGAATTCCAGTAAAAAATGGACAAATAAATGATCTTTTTGCTGCTATTCTGTTACCTTCTGAAATTCCTGCTATCAAAATTGAGTCTCACACTTAAAAGATTAAGCCTGAGTCTCAGGAAAACACCCTGACTGACTTTCATGCAAAAGCAGCAGCAACAGAATCTATAAAGGATATGAGACATGAGGATAAAGTCCAGTCTGCTTGTGCAAAAAATGACCCCCTGTTACCAAACTTTTGCCATCTTGATGTCCTTGAGATATGGCACCATTCTGTTCCGGAGTCAGAGAAATCACAATGGACAAATGCAGGTTGTAAATTCAATGAACTGTCAGGGTTACAAACCTAGGATGTCTGCTCGTTTCTTCCTGGCTCCCTGGCAAACCCTGTCTTTCATTCCTTTACCCACCAGGGTACAGTTAAGATAACTCAAATTATGAATAAGTATCTATAGAGACTCTATAACATTGTGAAGACAATTTACCATAATCCTGGGAAAACTATTTTTGTTTCCTGAAGCCACAAACCCTTGTTTCTCTCGACCCTTTGAGCGTCTGCATCTGGACTTTATTAAACTGCCACCTCATGTGGGTTATCAATACATTCTTGTTATTGTATGTATGTTTTATGGGTGAGCTGAAGCCTTCCATTGCCACAAGAATGATGCCTTCACAGTGGCAAGGGAACTGTTAGAAACATATTTTCCACTTGAGGTATACCTTCCATGATCACCAGAGATTGGGCTTCCCATTTCACAAGGCAAATCATACAAGCCTTCACAAAAGCCTCACAAACTTCTTGGAATTATCTGTCCCTGTCACCCCTGTTAGGTGAAGCAGAAGGAACTAATGAGATCCTCACACTCAAGATCTCTTGTTGACTGTTCACAGCACCCATTTCAGGAAATATGCACTCAGTCCACAGGAAATAGTCACTGGTAGACCAGAGACTGTCAGTATACAACTTTCTGCTGATCTCTGGTTATCTTACACTAATATGACCAGCTACTTAAGTCTTTAATGTCCTGCTAAAACCCACTGTAGACAGGTTAAAGAAACTTTCCTAGATTCTGATTAAAAGGATCCTATTGGTCACAGTCTGGAGCCTACTGACTGGGTGTTCTGGAAACATCACAAGAGGAAGACAGCTTTTGAGTCTTGTTGCAAAAGATCTTACTACGTACTCCTGACCCCTGATACTGCTGCAAAACTAGAAGGCATTGTACAATGGACACACATCTCACAGCTAAAGAAAGCTCCACCTGACATCTGGTTTGGTTTAAATTCTGGAAGTCTCCAAATCAAACTGATGAAGAAGAGAAGTAGCTGTCACAAAAGCAGACTGCTTGCACCTAAGACACTACATACTCTTTATTCTTTTCTTTCCTTTAACTTGGCCTTGAAAGATAGCACCATCATCCATATCTCCCAGGACACTGCTAAGAAGGGTAACCTCTTAGACTACTGGACTTACCAAAAACTTTGAACAGGCTAGGGTACTAAGTGAAAGTCACTCAGTCATGTCTAGCTCTTTGNGCCAGGGGCATTTTCTTTAGTTTAGGCAATCATAAAAGAGCTTCTGAAGAGCAAATAATTGGGTGGACAGAGAATCTGTGTGTGGGAGGAAGGATGTGTGTGGACAGCAATCCATGAAAAAGACCTAGTAAATGGGGGCGTGAGATGTTCCAGAAACTAAAAGAAGGCCGTAATGACCAGAGTGCAGTTAGTGAATACAAGTTAGCATGAGATGAGATTGAAGAGGTTGGCATGGTTGGGCCACACTGAGTTGTTTGAACAGTATTTCAGCGAAATATGGGAGACAGTCATAAAAGGATTTTAAATATGAGAGTGACACCATTTCATCTATATCTTTAAAAGACCCCGTGGGCTAAAATATGGGCATTGCATTGGATCGGATAGGGGTAAGAGAGGAAGAAGGTTAACTTTTTAAGGAGACATTTGCATTAGTCCAGGTGTGAGCCGGCATACTTTGGACTGGGGTGCTGGCAGTGCAAATGGAGAGTGATGAATGGATTCAGGGTGTTTTGAGGGAACATATCAGTGGAGATGAGGAGATGAGAGAGACATATGTCAAAATGTGCCCAAATTTGGGGCTTAAGCAAACAGATAGGGGGAGGTGAGAATGTCATTTATTGAAATCATGTAAGTCTGGAGGAGTAACAGTTTTCAGAGAAAATAAAAAGCTCAAGTCATGTTAGTGTGAGATAAGAGATCAACAGAAAGTTGTGTACTGACAGACACTGGTCTACCAGTGACTGTCTTCTATGGATTGAGTGCATATTTCCTAAAGTGAAAGGTATGCCTTTGGAGTATTCCTTTGAGGTCATCCATGATTTTGGATTGCAGTGGAAACAAAGAGTCTACTTATGTCCACTGGAATTCCAGTAAAAAATGGACAAATAAATGATCTTTTTGCTGCTATTCTGTTACCTTCTGAAATTCCTGCTATCAAAATTGAGTCTCACACTTAAAAGATTAAGCCTGAGTCTCAGGAAAACACCCTGACTGACTTTCATGCAAAAGCAGCAGCAACAGAATCTATAAAGGATATGAGACATGAGGATAAAGTCCAGTCTGCTTGTGCAAAAAATGACCCCCTGTTACCAAACTTTTGCCATCTTGATGTCCTTGAGATATGGCACCATTCTGTTCCGGAGTCAGAGAAATCACAATGGACAAATGCAGGTTGTAAATTCAATGAACTGTCAGGGTTACAAACCTAGGATGTCTGCTCGTTTCTTCCTGGCTCCCTGGCAAACCCTGTCTTTCATTCCTTTACCCACCAGGGTACAGTTAAGATAACTCAAATTATGAATAAGTATCTATAGAGACTCTATAACATTGTGAAGACAATTTACCATAATCCTGGGAAAACTATTTTTGTTTCCTGAAGCCACAAACCCTTGTTTCTCTCGACCCTTTGAGCGTCTGCATCTGGACTTTATTAAACTGCCACCTCATGTGGGTTATCAATACATTCTTGTTATTGTATGTATGTTTTATGGGTGAGCTGAAGCCTTCCATTGCCACAAGAATGATGCCTTCACAGTGGCAAGGGAACTGTTAGAAACATATTTTCCACTTGAGGTATACCTTCCATGATCACCAGAGATTGGGCTTCCCATTTCACAAGGCAAATCATACAAGCCTTCACAAAAGCCTCACAAACTTCTTGGAATTATCTGTCCCTGTCACCCCTGTTAGGTGAAGCAGAAGGAACTAATGAGATCCTCACACTCAAGATCTCTTGTTGACTGTTCACAGCACCCATTTCAGGAAATATGCACTCAGTCCACAGGAAATAGTCACTGGTAGACCAGAGACTGTCAGTATACAACTTTCTGCTGATCTCTGGTTATCTTACACTAATATGACCAGCTACTTAAGTCTTTAATGTCCTGCTAAAACCCACTGTAGACAGGTTAAAGAAACTTTCCTAGATTCTGATTAAAAGGATCCTATTGGTCACAGTCTGGAGCCTACTGACTGGGTGTTCTGGAAACATCACAAGAGGAAGACAGCTTTTGAGTCTTGTTGCAAAAGATCTTACTACGTACTCCTGACCCCTGATACTGCTGCAAAACTAGAAGGCATTGTACAATGGACACACATCTCACAGCTAAAGAAAGCTCCACCTGACATCTGGTTTGGTTTAAATTCTGGAAGTCTCCAAATCAAACTGATGAAGAAGAGAAGTAGCTGTCACAAAAGCAGACTGCTTGCACCTAAGACACTACATACTCTTTATTCTTTTCTTTCCTTTAACTTGGCCTTGAAAGATAGCACCATCATCCATATCTCCCAGGACACTGCTAAGAAGGGTAACCTCTTAGACTACTGGACTTACCAAAAACTTTGAACAGGCTAGGGTACTAAGTGAAAGTCACTCAGTCATGTCTAGCTCTTTGGGACCCCATGGACTGTACAGTCCATGGAATTCTCCAGGCCAGAATACTGGAGTGGGTAGCCTTTCCCTTCTCCAGGGGATCTTCCCAACCCAGGGATCAGACTCAGGTCTTCCGCATTGCAGGCAGATTCTTTACCAGTTGAGCCACAAGGGAAGCCCTAGGATACTGACACCTTTAGGATACTAAAGGTCCCGTGTAATGAATTTTTCTTCTATTTCCAATTATCATAAACTACAATCAACCACCCTTAGAGGTCATTCACAGTCCGACTTTCACAGCCAGAACATCCAGTTTTACCTTTCTCTGATTATAGCTGTATTGCCCAGTTACACACAAATCCATATGCAAATCATTGGCATCCCCATGTTCTTGGGATTGTTCAGTGGCTAAGTCATGTTCACTTCTTTGCCTCCCCATGGACTGCAGCATGCCAGGCTTCCCTGTCCTTCACTAGCTCCCAGAGTTTGCTCAAACTCGTGTCCATTGAGTTCGTGGTGCCATCCAACCATCTTATCCTCTGTCGTCCCCTTCTCCTCCCGCCCTCGATCTTTCCCAGCATCAAGGTCTTTTCCAGTGAGTTGGCTCCTCACCTCAAATGGCCAAAGTATTGGAGCTTAAGCTTCACATCAGGCCTTCCAATCAATATTCAAGATTGATTTCCTTTAGGATTGATTGGTTTGATCCCCCTGCTATCTGAGGGACTCTCAAGAGTCTTCTCCAGCGCCACAATTCAAAAGCACCAATTCTTCGGCTATCAGCCTTCTTTATGGTCCAACACTGACATCTGTGCATGAGAACTGGAAAAACCATATCTTTCACCATATGGATGTTTTGTCAGCAAAGTGATGTCTCTGCATTTTAATATACTGTCTAGGTTTGTCATAGCTATTCTTCCAAGGAGCAGGTCTTCTAATTTAATTGATGTAGTCACCATCTGCAGTGATTTTGAAGCCCCCCCCCAAATAAAATCTGTCACTGTTTCCAAATTTTCCCCATCTCTTTGCCATGCAGTGATGGGATTGCATGCTATGCTTTTTCACTCTCCTCTTTCACCCTCATCAAGAGGCTCTTTAGTTCCTCTTCACTTTCTGCCATTATAGAGTGGTATCAGCTGCGTATCTGACATTGTTGATATTTCTCCCAGAAATCTTGATTTGAGCTTGTGATTCATACAGCCTGGCATTTTGCACAGTGTAGTCTGCATAGAAGTTAATTAAGCAGGGTGACAATATACAGCCTTGTCATACTCCTTTCCTAATTGTTGAACCAGTCTGTTGTTCCCTGTAAGGTTCTAACTGCTGCTTCTTGACCTACACACAGATTTCTTAGGAGACAGCTAAGGTGGTCTGGTATTCCCATCTCTTTAAGAATTTTCCACAGTTTGTTTTGATACACACAGTCAAAGGCTTTAGCATAGTCAATGAATCAGAAGTAGATGTTTTTCTGGAATTCTGTTGCTCTCTCTGTGATCCAACAAATGTTGTCAATTTGATCTCTCATTCCTCTGCCTTTTCTAAACCCAACTGGTTCATCTGGAAGTTCTTGGTTCATGTATTGCTGAAGCCTACCTTGAAGGATTTTGAGCATTACCTTGCTAGCCTGTGAAATGAGAGCAATTATATGGTAGTTTGAACATTCTTTGGAATTGCCCTTCTTTGAGATTGGAATGAAAAAACTGACCTTTTCCAGTCCTGTGGCCACTGCTGAGTTTTCCAAATTTGCTGACATGTTGAGTGCAGCACTTTCACAGCATCATCTTTCAGGATTTGAAATGGCTCAGCTGGGATTCCATCACCTACAGTAGCTTTGTTCATAGTGATGCTTTCTAAGGTCCACTTGACTTCATACTCCAAGATGTCTGGCTCTAGGTGAGTGGCCACACCATCGTGGCTATTTGGGTCATTAAGACCTTTTATGTATAGTTCTTCTGTGTATTCTTACCACCTCTTCTTAATCTCTCCTGCTTATGTTAGGTCCATACCATTTCTGTCCTTCACTGTGCCTGTCTGCATGAAGTGTTCTAGGGATAGTCTAAATCAGATCTGTCCCTCATCACAAAAAGATCTCACCAGCAGATTTATCTATGCCAGTAACTTAAGACAACTTTTTTGTTTCAAGATAGAAGATTTACTTCCCAAATGCACTGAAAACCTAACTGACCCCTGGCTTGAGTGGGCATGTGCAACAGTCCCTGAAGAAAATTCATTAACAGTGCTGCTTCGGCAGAATGGTTTGTGCCCTGACAGGATTTACCTTTGTGATAGATGTCATTCTCCTTGAGCCTCTGAAGGTCTATATAGCTGGAACATAGCCAAGAAATGTACCCTTGGGTTACCTTAACTGTACCCCTAATTGTCCACAATCAAATTGAGACATCTCATAAACAACTTTAAAAAGAAATGTGAGTAAAACTACAGGTATTTTAAATCTTATAGTTTGTAGAGAACTTTTAAAGCTTAAGCTTGATCTGAGTTTTCTGGTGCTGCTTAGTACCAGAACTCAAACTACACAAGGAAGTTTTTTTGTTTTTTTTTTTTTTTTGCATAAAATGATCATAAAAATCTCTTACCAGAAAGAGAAAACAAAGCACATGTATTACCTTTCCTTTAATATCCTTCTAAGTACCTTTTTTTGTAAGTTAGTTCTACACTATCTGGGATTTTGTTTCTTTCTGTTCACTAGGAAAGCTTGCATTTAAATTTTGACTCTACTACTTATTATCTCTATGTTCTTGGGCAAAACAGTTAACTAGAGGTGAGGATAATATGAACATCATAGGGTGTTGTGAGATTAAATAAAATAATGTATTTTAAATATCTGCACAGGAAATGGTACATTGATACTTTTAATTAGCTTTAGTCTTCTTTTTCTCCTAATATTTGATACCAGAGAAGAACTTCCCTTTTACATATTTTCCCTCAAATTTAGGTGCAGAAGAATCATGAGGAAATTGTGAAAAAGACAAATTTCTGAGGCTTACCAAGTCTCTTCTGGATTTTGGAAGTAGCAGATAACCAGTCTCCCTAACTCCTGTATTTTCCCTTCCAATTTATTCAAAACCGTCATCCTTACTACATTCACATATAATCATATCATTCCTGCATCATATATAGAAACTTTAAATAAGAACATTGCTATGAATAATAGTCAAACTCTCTAGTTGATCTTTAATGCCCTTTATACTTTCTATCTGGGCTTCCCAAATGGTGCTAGTCGTAAAGAACCCCCACCAATGCAGGAGACATAAGAGATGTGGGTTGGGGCGATCCCCTGGAGGAGGGCATGGCAACCCATTCTAGTATTCTTTACTGGAGAATCACATGGACAGAGGAGCCTGGTGCACTACAGTCCATGGGGTTGCAAAGAGTCGGACACAACTGAAGCAACTTAGCACAGCACACAGCGCGTACTTTCTACTTACCTTACTCTTCCAAACTTCCTTCTCACTACATCCACCTTCCTGTGCTTCTGTAAGATTTTGAACATATTTTTATTACTGTGTTTACCATCTATTTATGTAATACTGATGAATTTAAGCATTTGTTCCACAATCTGTAGTAACTATAGGTGACACAGTACCTCAAACACCATAGACATGAAATTATCGCTTATTGAATAAATACCTTACCATGATCAGAAAACCTGGTTTTACTTTCTTTTATTTGAATTTCAGTTGAAAACCACACAGCTTTATGTCCATTTCACTAATGAGGAGACAGATTCATGAAAGTTAGAATCCCTAGGACATCCCTGGTGGTCCAGTGGCTAAGACTCCCACATTCCTGGGGTTTAGTCCCTGGTTGGAGAAATAGATCCCACATGCCATACCTAAGAGTTCACATGCTGCAACTAGGACCTGGCACAGCCAAATAAATAAATATAAATAAATATTTTTTAAAAGATTAAAAGCCCCGCTCAGGTCACAGAATACTAGAGCCTGTAATAAAATATTGTCATCCAATTCCTTAGGGGTTTGCTTTGCTCTAATTAACTACTCTGTATCTTCAAAAACACTATGTATTTGCATATTTTGAAAAAGAAAATTTAAATGCCAAAATCAGGCTGTCAATTCCACATAATATTTCTTTGCGTCCACGTTATAAATATATGTGGGGATTTCCTGGTGGCTCAGATGGTAAAAAATCTATCTGTAATGCTGGAGACATGGGTATGATCCCTGTGTTGGGAAGATCTCCTGGAGGAGGGCATGGCAACCCACTCCAGTATTCTTGCCATGAGAACTCCATGGAGAGAGGAGCCTGGTGGGCTACAGTCCATGGGGTCACAAAGAGTTGGACATGACTGAGCAGCTAACACTTAAAAATATGCAGTGAATTCTTTCCTTTGGTTGAATGTAAAGTTGTATGATAATAAAATATTTATTATTTTTCATTATGGTCAGCCTTTAAATAAGCCAACCTCTTTTTCCAGTATCTTAGAGAAAGCTTATCATTCCAATAGGGTCAGCTTAGTAAAATCAACATGTTTAATCTTCATGTGTAATAGTTGGCTGAAAGCCAATGGAATCAAAAGGGCAGGTGTGAGCAACGAAGAAAACAGGCAAGTGTAGACGAGCACAGGATAAAACATCTCTTTAATAGATGCAGGAGAACATGTACTCTATTCTGTAGGGAATGAACAATTCTGACAGGCTGAATAAGTCGCCGATTGCTTCTCCCACTCATTTGATTGTGACCTTGGCTATTTTACTTCATTTCTCTAAGTCTTGAAAAATAAAAGTAACTGTGTCTGACAAGTTTGTTGGGAGTTTAGCTGAAATATTATACATAGAGCTGTACAACGTACATTGTACAGCTGTACAACTGTACAATGTCTGGCATATAGCAAGTTAGCAGCAAATTGTAACAGTTATAACTGTTATGGTAGATAGTAAGTTTTTTTTTTAGGTTAAGTAGGGTAATTGCTCATGATCAATACTAGAGTGTTGAAAGAACACCCCCAAGTCAAAGCTATTTTGCTACCTAGGGAATATTTTATTTAGAATGTTAGTGTTATCCTATGGGAGACCTGGGTTTGATCCCTGGATTGGGAAGATCCACTGGAGAAGGGAAAGGCTACCCACCCACTCCAGTATTCTGGCCTAGAGAATTCCATGGACTGTATAGTCCATGAGATTGCAAAGAGTCAGACACAACTGAGGGACTTTCACTTTCTTTCACTTCAAGTTAAAACTAGGAGGAAGATATTGGCCAGAATGTATAAAATGTGTTGGCTAACCCAGTCAAGTGGCAATGTGAATGAGATGCAATGATTAATTTGGACAATATCAGTTCACACCCATAAGGGATTTAACCACTCAGATATCACTGAAAAAGTGGGATTCTGTTAGCATTGGGGAAATACCTGTTGGGTAGTCAACTAATGGTGTCTACCAAAGTTGTCTTTACGTCTTTTCTCTACTTCATCTTTCACTCTTCAGTCCACTCAAGTCTCACATCTGTCTCTCTTGCTCTTGAAGTCACATCCTAAGCTGACCGTGGATACTCATGTCCTCAAATTTTACCAATATTTTTAGCTCTCATCTTATTTGGCTGCTGAAAAACACACAACACAATTGCTTCCTCCTTCTAGAAATGCTCTTTTCTTGTTCTGTGTGATAAAAAACTTCACTGATTTTCTTACCAAGCATCTTCTTTCTTCTCTTTAGATAACTTTTCCTCTTCCACTTGACTTAGTGTGATCCGGACCTTTTTTCTCCATACTGTCTATATGCCAATAACTCCAAATCATATCTCTGATCTACACCTAGAGACATATATATTTCATTGTTTACTTGACCCAGCCATTTGATTGTCTCCAGGGCATCACAAAATTAACAGTTTATCCTTCTGATAACTGATTTTCTCTAGGAAGGGCATGGAGCTCTGCTTGTTGGGCTGATTTAGCTGTGGTAGGCGTCTCAAGTATTTGAAACTGGATAGTGACAACATAGATAGCTTGGAAATTCCCTTCTTCATTTTTACAGTGTGACCTACCAACAAACAAAATTAGACCAGGTTAAGTCAAAGGGGTATTCCATAAATCAGGACACAGTATCACTAAATGGGACATTATTACCTCATGGTTGTAGGGTTCACCTTGGTCAGACAGGGGTAGCAGTGTAGCAGCATTAGTGGCATTAAGAACGTTGCAGCATTTAAGATGCAGATTAGATGGTTTCACACATGGATTTCAGAGGACTTTAGTCAGCTTGCAGAGAAAAGCTGAGTCAGTTCAGAAGACTTTGGAAAGTGAGTATGTGGAGTTTATAAATAAATATCATTTCATAGGGTTAAAACTGCTGAGGCCTTTACTCAGCTTGCAACTGTACCGATAGCCTTAAGGCAGTTGGGACAGGAAAGAGCAACTGAATCAAGCTGACGCTGTAATAGGCAGTAGGTTTCTGTGTAT
The DNA here is from genome assembly GCA_006410615.1 of Neotragus moschatus. Taxonomy (NCBI): domain Eukaryota; kingdom Metazoa; phylum Chordata; class Mammalia; order Artiodactyla; family Bovidae; genus Neotragus; species Neotragus moschatus. Next base: position 2,024,509 of record SJYA01003144.1, on the reverse strand, counting down.
TGCCTTCTGTGAGCATCCCCAGGGCTTGGTTATCTTTTCTGTGCACAAATTAAGGTGAAACAGTATGAGCAGTATGAAAAAGCAAAAAGATAGGACACTGAAAGATGAACCCGCCAGGTCAGTGGGTGCCCAATATGCTACTGGAGATAGTGGAGAAATAACTCTGGAAAGAATGAAGAGACAGAGCCAAAGCAAAAACAACACCCAGCTGTGGGTGTGACTGGTGATAGAAGCAAAGTCTGATGCTGTAAAGAGCAATACTGCATAGGAACCTGGAAGGTTAGGTCCATGAATCAAGGCAAATTTGGCCTGGTCAAGCAAGATATGGCAAGAGTGAATGTCGACATTTTAGGAATCAGCAAACTAAAATGGACTGCAATGGGTGAATTTAACTCAGATACTATTATATCTACTACTGTGGGCAAGAATCCCTTAGAAGAAATGGAGTAGCCATGAGAGTCACCAGAAGAGTCTGAAATGCAGTACTTGGATGCAGTCTCAAAAACAACAGAATGATCTCTGCTCATTTCCAAGGGAAATCATTCAATATCATGGTAATCCAAGTCTATGCCCCAACCAGTAATGCTGAAGAAGCTTAAGTTGAACAGTTCTATGAAGACCTACAAGACCTTCTAGAACTAACACCCCAGAAAAGATGTCCTTTTCATGAGAGGGGACTGGAATTCAAAAGTAGGAAGTCAAGAAACACCTGGGGTAACAGGCAAATTTGGCCTTCGAGTACAGAATGAAGCAGGACAAAGGCTAATAGAGTTTTGCCAAGAGAAGGCACTGGTCATAGCAAACACCTTCTTCTAACAACGCAAGAGAAGACTCTACACATGGACATCGCCAGATGGTCAACACCGAAATCAGACTGATTATATTCCTTGCAGCCAAAGATGGAGAAGCTCTATACAGTCAGCAAAAACAAGACCATGAGCTGACTGAGGCTCAGATCATGAACTCCTTATTGTCAAATTCAGACTTAAATTGAAGAAAGTAGGGAAAGCCACTAGACCACTCAGGTATGACCTAAATCAAATCCCTTATGATTATACAGTGGAAGTGAGAAATAGATTTAAGGGACTAGATCTGATAGACAGAGTGCCTGATGAACTATGGAATGAGATTCGTGACATTGGACAGGAGACAGGGATCAAGACCATCCCCATGGAAAAGAAATGCAAAAGAGCAAAATGTTTGTCTAAGGAGGCCTTACGAATAGCTGTGAAAAGGAGAAAAGTGAAAAGCAGAGGACAAAAGGAAAGATATACCCATTTGCATGCAGAGTTCCATAGAATAGCAAGGAGAGATAAGAAGGCCTTTCTCAGTGATCAGTGCAAAGAAATAGAGGAAAACAACAGAATGGGAAAGACTAGAGATCTCTTCAAGAAAATTAGAGAAACGAAGGGGATATTTCAAGCAAAGATGGGCTCAATAAAGCACAGAAATGGTATGGACCTAACAGAAGCAGAAGATATTAAGACGAGGTGGCAAGAATACACAGAAGAACTGTACAAAAAAGATCTTCATGACCCAGATAATCACGATGGTATGATCACTCACCTAGAGCCAGACATCCTGGAATGTGAAGTCAAGTGGGTCTTAGGTGGCATCACTATGAACAAAGCTAGTGGAGGTGATGGAATCCCAGCTGAGCTATTTAAAATCTTAAAAGATGATGCTGCAAAAGTGCCACACTCAGTATGCCAGCAAGTTTGGAAAACTCAGCAGTGGCCACAGGACTGGAAAAGGTCAGTTTTCATTTCAATCCCAAAGAAAGGCAATGCCAAAGAATGCTCAAACTACCACACGATTGCACTCATCTTACATACTAGTTTGTTCAAAATTCTCCAAGCCAGGCTTCAACAGTATGTGAACCATGAACTTCCAGATGTTCAAGCTGGTTTTGAAAAAGGCAGAGTAACCAGAGATCAAATTGCCAACATTCGTCGGATTATTGAAAAAGCAAGAGAGTTCCAGAAAAACATCTATTTCTGCCTGATTGACTATGCAAAAGCCTTTGACTTTGTGGATCAGAGTAAACTGTGGAAAATTCTGGAAGAGATGGGAAAACCATACCACCTGACCTGCCTCTTGAGAAATCTTTATGCAGGTCAGGAAGCAACAGTTAGAATCGGACGTGAAACAACAGACTGATTCCAAATAGGAAAGAAGTACGTCAAGGCTGTATATTGTCACCCTGCTTATTTAACTTGTATGCAGAGTACATCATGAGAAATGCTGAGCTGGAAGAAGCACAAGCTGGAATCAAGATTGCTGGGCGAAATATCAATAACCAGATATGCAGATGACACCACCCTTATGGCAGAAAGTGAAGAAGAACTAAAGAGCCTCTTGATGAAAGTGAAAGAAGAGAGTGAAAACGTTGGCTTAAAACTCAACATTCAGAAAACTAAGATCATGGTATCTGATCCCGTCACTTCATGGCAAATAGATGGGGAAACAGTGGAAACGGTAACAGACTTTTCAGCGGGGGGCAGGGGGGAGCTCCAAAATCACTGCAGATGGTGATTGCAGCCATGAAATTAAAAGATGCTTACTCCTTGGAAGAAAAGTTATGACCAACCTAGACAGCATGTTACGGAGAAGGCAATGGGACCCCACTCCAGTACTCTTGCCTGGAAAATCTCATGGGCAGAGGAGCCTGGTAGGCTGCAGTCCATGGAGTCGCGAAGAGTCGGACACGACTGAGCGACTTCCCCTTCTCTTTTCCCTTTCATGCACTGGAGAGGGAAATGGCAACCCACTCCAGTGTTTTTGCCTGGAAAATCCCAGGGATGGGGGAGCCTGGTGGGCTGCCGTCTATGGCGTCGCACAGAGTTGGACATGACTGAAGTGACTTAGCAGCAGCAGCAGACAGCGTATTAAAAAGCAGAGATGTTACCTTGCCAACAAAAGTTCATCTAGTCAAGGCTATCGGAGAAGGCAATGGCACCCAACTCCAGTACTCTTGCCTGGAAAATCCCATCGATGGAGGAGCCTGGTGGGCTACAGTCCATGAGTTCGCTAAGAGTCAGACACGACTGAGCGATATCACTCTCACTTTTCACTTTCATGCATTGGAGGAGGAAATGGCAACCCACTCCAGTGTTCTTGCCTGGAGAATCCCAGGGACGGAGGAGCCTGGTGTGCTGCCGTCTATGGGGTTGCACAGAGTCGGACATGAGTGAAGCAACTTAGCAGAGCAGCAGTCAAGGCTATGGTTTTTCTAGTAGTCATTATGGATGTTAGAGTTGGAGTGTAAAGAAAGCTGAATGCTGAAGAATTGATGCTTTTGAACTGTGTTGTTGGAGAAGACTGTTGAGAGTCCATTGGACTGCAAGGAGATCCAACCAGTCCATCCTAAAGGAAATCAGTCTTAAGTATTCATTGGAAGGACTGATGCTGAAGCTGAAACTCCAATACTTTGGCCACCTGATGTGAAGAACTGACTCATTGGAAAAGATCTTGATGCTGGGAAAGATTGAAGGCGGGAGGAGAAGGAGACAATAGAGGATGAGATGGTTGGATGACATCGTCAAGTCAATGGACATGAGTCTGAGTAAACTCTGGGAATTGGTGATGGACGGGGAGGCCTGGCATGCTGCGATTCATGGGGTCGCCAAGTTGGATATGAAGGAGTGACTGAATTGAAATGAACTAAAGTGAAAGTCTTTGAATAGTTGAGTAGCCTTAGGGCTGGTGTTTCTTTTAGTGTTATAAAGGCCTACTCATCTTTATCCTCCCAAGGAAGGGGTTCAGGGACTGAAATTTTAGTAAGTTCTTAGAGTAGGGAAGTGGCAGAGAAAATTAGTAACACAAACTGTACAATAACCAGTTAGGCCTAGAAATCCACAGAGCTGTTGCTTAGTTGAGGGTCTAGGGAATTCTTGGATTAGTTGAATTATTTTTGGAGATAGCTAGATTCCTTCAGCTTTCAGATTATGCCCTAGGTCACATCTAAAAATAGTTGCAATTTTTCCTTAGAGACTTTTTGTCCTTTTTCAGCTAACTGTTGCAATGCGGAATAGATGGGCTCCAATAGATAGAGGCCTTTATGGATGCCTCTTTGGTAACTGAGCACCACAAGGGGTCACCTACCTACTGCGGAAGGGTCCATTTCCTGGGGGACTGGAGAGTACTTATATCTTGGTAGAGCTCTTGAGATAAACAAGAAGTGTTTAAGATGAACCCTTGAGGCATGACTGTCCAGTTGTATTGTTGATCGTTGCAAGTAAAGGCAAATAGATGTTGGCTACTGGGGTCTATAGGGATGCTGAAAAGGATTGAGTCAAAGTCCACATCAGTGAACCATTTTGTGTCTGATGGAACTTGTGATAAAAGGGTGTTGGGTTTAGAAAAACTAGGAAATGGTAAATAACTACATTGTTAATAGCTCTCAAGCCCTGGACTAATCCTCATCCCTACTCACTATGTTTCTGAACTGGCAAGATAGTTGTGTTGCAGGGGCTGGCACAGGGAATGATTATTCCCCGGGCAGTTAGGTCTTCTGACAGCGTGAGGCCTTAGTTGGCCTCAGGCTTTAATGGGTATTGAGGAAACTTGGGAAGAGGTTTAGTTAGGTCTCTCTGAATTTTTTTAGGTTCTGCACATTTTATTCTTCCAAGGTTAGTGTTAGAGGAAGCCCACAGATATTTAGGTACCTCAGATAAATGAGGACTTTTTTGACAGAATTCTTCCTCTTCTAATCAAAGACAGATTGTAAGAAATGTAAAAGATCAGGTTCAGCTTGATGAGAAAATTTGAAGGCAAAAATCTCCATTGAAGGCATTGTTTTAATCCTTTTACTATAGAAAGAGTTATAACCTTTTAAATATAGAAACTACCTAATAGACTGGACAATTACTCTTCTTCCAGATGAATAGCATTGATTAGTTAGAACTAAACAACAATATTATTCCCTTAACCTTCATTTTATTTTACTTTCTTTTCCACATTTCCTCTAAGGAATATGATTATTATAATTGCTTACATTTAACACAAGAAAATGAAAATTTAAAGATTCTACAACAAAATAAATCTTCAAAGAGGTGGTAGACTTCTAATGTTTAGTTGTATCTTTAGATGTATATCTAAATTGATATTACTACTGTATATGCTATTCCATTCTCAAAACACATCAGTGATAGCCTTCATACATTCTGTTTCTTGAATCGAAAATTAATTTGGACTAACATAAAAATTTCATTGTTCTTGATATAACAAAGTTTTTGCAGAGTCATTTTATACATAAGATTCCATCTACCTCATATACTTTTAATCAGAAACTCAGGAAACAGAGAAATTCATCTTGAAACCTTGAAACTGAAAACAAGAATATTTCATGTGCATAGTGCCAGACCCCACAAGCTGTTCAACTGTTTAAGATAGCCACTGCAAAAAGAAATTCACCTGAGTATTGCTTTCAAGGCATGTTAAGTAGCGATGAAATCAGGCGATTACAGTTTGAATTATTGCTTGGTCAACTAGGAAACCACTGAAGCACAGAACTTTATTGACTAGTGTCTTTCATCACAACATTCTGTTGATAGCAGAGCTCTAAGTCACACTAACAACTTGTTGGGTAGACCACCTTCATGTTGTTCAAACACCCGGCTCTTACATAGAAACTTGCAAGGAGGCTGAGAGAGCACAGAGAGAAAACAGAAGCGAAAGATGAGAAACTGAAACTAGGGTAGGGGAAGGTAATAAAAAAGAGAGGAGTGTTAACCTTCTAAAGAACCTCTATTGTTCTAACCCCAGAAAGTCATAAATTCAAAGACTCAACCTGTCCTAGGCCCAAAGGGTCAGGGAAACCAAAATCTTCTTTGGGACACCAGATCCAGTGGGTCAACCTAAAGTTACCAAGTAACATGCAAGTAACTGCGATATTCAGCCACCCATCCTTCAACATTAATAGGACACTTAGCATCTCTTGTCTCAACAGTGCAGTTGAAAAATAGGGGTTCATCCCCTGGAAGAAACATGAAGATGGTGAGGGGGAGGGGTCAGCTGGGTACAAACAACTTCATTCCCATCAAAGGCAAAGTCTCATTCTCATGTGTGTTCCAAGTAATTCATGGCACAATCCATCTTATACTAAAGTGTGGCTGAAAACTGTCCAAGAAATAATTCACATCCATAGGAGTATTTTCAAAAAAAGTAAATATTTGAAGTTTTAAAATATATCAATCATAAGAAATTATATAATAAATATTAATGACCTTGTGCTATTAACCAGGGGGACTACTCTCTGTGATCTCTAAAAATGGACTACTGTTGTATGAAAAATTAAGAATAAAGGAACATAAATTCTTTCTAGGTCTGTATTTCAACAGAGAGGCTGTGAATCACTAGTGAAGAAAAGATACACATGAAATAGCAGGTTTATATATGATTTAGATATAACTCAAGGTGGGAAATTTTTATTAAAAAATCAAGTAAACCTCTGATTAGTAGGAAGATGCTTTTGATCTAGCGGAGATGCTACGTTTATTGTTATATAAATTTGCAAACATAGCATTTATCTATGGGGCTGCTGTTTAAAATGGTCACTAATGAGCAAGGGTACAAATGTAGCAAATTGCATCTTCATTGTTTGCTCTTTTAATGTGAAGACTCTTTCAGTACAGTATCAAGGTTCTTAACTGTCATGAAAGCTTTGCCTGACTGTGAACGTTAGTGCATCCTAATAGTCATGTCTATGGATGTTTTCCTTCAATGTCACTGTTGGCTTTTGTCTCATTACAGGAACTTCCACCTCTTAACTGGTGACAATTCACTGGTCTTGCTGTATCATCAAGCTCTGTTTATTTTCCAGATCATTTCTAAGAATGGGTGTATTTATGGTCTCATCCAGAGGATGCTGATTTGTTGTCACAGAGTTATCAAACCCTGGCTTGGTCACTCATTCCTTCAGCAACCTGTTACTATAGCTGTGGTTTCTCTATGTTCTCAGTTCCATGCATCCCATGCAGTGAGCACCATTCCCTCTCTTTCCAGTCCTGTATCCTGCCTCCATGGTCTCCCAGCTCCACTAGTATCTTCCAGTCATTCATCTTACCTTCCTTTTAATATCCTTTGCACTCCTGTGTGCACACTCCTCTTCCTACTGCTTAAGTTTCATGGTCAGTGATCATGATGACTTCCTTGCCTCCCTCTGGCTTTCTAGATCTTGTATTCACTTGCCAAAATCACAATCTTGGTTAAATCCAGCTCTGCCTACTCCCCACCTACAGCTCTGAAGGTGAATGAAACTAGAGGAAGACACATGGTCCCACTGTCTTACTTTTATTTTACTTATTTTTAAACTGAAGTATAGTTGACTTACAAAATTATATTAGTTTCAGGTATACTGCATAGTGATGAAATATTTTTTATGGATTGTACTGCATTTAAAGTTATTATGAAATATTGGCTATTCCTGATGCTGTATAATATAGCCTTACAGCTTATTTTGTAAATAGTACTTTGTACTTATCAATCCTCTATTCCTATCTTGCCTCTCCCCACTTCCCTTTTAGTAACCACTAGTTTGTTCTCCGTATCTATGAATCTGTTTCTGTTTTGTTATATTCATTCATTTTATTTTTTAAATTCCACTTGTAAGTGGTAACAAATAGTATTTATCTCTGACATTTCACTAAGTATAATATGCTCCAGGTCAATCCTTGCTGTTGCAAATGGCAAAATTTCATTTTTTATGGCTGAATAGTATTCCATTGTGTATACATATACTACATCTTCATCTGTTCACTTGACAGTCTTACTTTTAGAGTCATGATCACAAACCTCAAGTGATCTCCTAACACCTGGCAATCACATGGTACTTTCCTAGTGTTATTTACTCTTGCACCATCTCTTAGAAGCCTTCTTTTCCTATTAGCACCTTCAACTATGTGTTTTTGCTTTCTTTTCTTTTGAATTTTTCACATTGCTGTCTAAAGCCAATTCCTGACTCCTGCATTAGATCCTATTTCCCCTTATTCTCTCAAGGACATTTTCCCAGCATTTTTCTACTTTTTCCTGCCTCATGGTTTTTTCCAGCTCGCACACAAGTATGCTATTATTTCCTCACCTTAAAAACCTAAATGACAGGCATTCTTCTGATTCCACTTCTTGCATCATTGTTAACCAGCACATTTTCTTTTTTGTATTGACACCAAATACCATATCTTCTTGGGTTTCATCCAATCTTACTTATCCTTCTTCCTCAGCCTCCTTTGTTGACAGTTCCTCCAGTTTAATTTTAGGGTACACCAGTGCTCAGAGACCTTGCTTCTCTTCTTTCTCTGTGCTCTTCCTACCCTTGATCTCCTCCAGTGCTATGACTTTAAATATCATGGATACACTCTGTGTATGTGCTCAGTTGTGTCCAACTCTGCAACCCCATGGACTGTCACCCACGAGACTCCTTTGTCCATGGGATGGTCTAGCCAAGAATACTGGAGTGGGTTTCCATTTCCTTCTCCAGGGAATCTTCCCAACCCAGGGGTCAAATCTGAGTCTCTTTCATTTCTTTGGCAGGCGGATTCTTTACCACTGTGCCACCTGGGAAGCACCATGTATACACTGGTGACTCCCGATTATTTATCTCCAATTTAGATATTCTTCTGAACTCCAGACTAATAACATATACAAAAGCTGTACTGACCTTCCTTTTTTGATGTCTAAAATATGTATATTTCAAAATTTTCTTCTTTTTAAAAATTAATTTTTATTTGCATATAGTTGCTTTACAATATTGTGTTAGTTTGTACTGTACAGCAAAGTGAATCAGCTATACACATACATATATCCCCTCTTTTTTGGATTGGATTGATGTCTAATATTAAACTCAACATGTTCAGAACCATTTTTTGTTCCAAAATTTATTTTACCCACAGCCTTTGTCATCTCATTTAATGATAGCTGTGTCCTTTCAGTTGCTGAGGTTACAAATTTTGGATTCATTTTTGCAACCCTTATTTTTTCCCATTTTCTATCCAGTCTTCCAGACTGGCAGGTCTATATCCTATTGGGTCTATGTTTAAACTGCACCTAGAATCTGACTGCTTCTTACCTCCTCCACTGCTACAGTCCTGGCCTGAGCTACAGTCGTCTTCACATGGAGGATGCAGACGCCTCCTAACTGGTCTTCCTGCTTTTCCCCTTTCCCCCACTTTCTGGTTGCTCTATTGTCATTCCAGCAGCTAGAGTGATGCTCTGAAAATCTATCTCCGCTTGGGTCACTTCTGTGTTCAAAACCTTATAACTCATCCCCATTTTACTCAGTCAGAGCCAAGGTTCTTACAGGCTCTGTATTATATGCTCCCTGTTTCTACACGTTCACTTTAATTTAACTTCTTATTCATCTACTCGTTTTCACTCTGTTTCAGCAACATCCTAGCCCTTTGTGTCAGGTTGAAACTGTATCTGCTTGAAATAGCCTTCTTCCAATTGTCAGCATTAAGATCCTCTCACATCCCCTTGGCCTTTGCTGAGTGTCACTTTCTCAAGGAGACCGCCACTGCTCTCTCAGTGTAATAGCACATCCTGACCTCCTGCCCCAAGACTATGGGTTCCCTTCTTACCCTCTTCTCTATGATTTTTTTCTATAGATGTTGATTAGTTTTTTTTTAACATATCAGAGAACTTATTGATGTATCATTTCCATTAAATATCTTCCTCTCTCCTTTTGGAATGTAAGCTCCAGGCAGACACAGATCTTTGTTCACATGTATAACTGAAGCATCTAGAACAGTCTCTGTCATTTAGTTGGTGTTCAGTACTTTTTTTTTGAATGAAAAAATATGAATGTAATTTTGCATTATGTTCAGTTTTTAAAAATTACATGTGCTTTTTGATTGATGCGTTCAAGATAGAATAGAAAATGTTCATGTAAATACTCATGTAAATTTCACCACATTTATTTCCCTTCCACAACTTCTCAGAGATGTCTTAATTCCTCACCCAAATGTTAGACTTTGGTTTTGGGTGTTGTGCTGCCATCTAATGAGGTGAATATAAATTACATAAATTTTCTTTTCTTCCACCGTTGCAATGACTTTTTCTTCAGGAATGCCTCCTTACCTTCCTAGAGTCACAAAGACTTGAGAGGAATATTAACTAGTAGATTTTGATCCAGATTCTTGGATGCATGCAAATAGAAGCATGCAAGCTGCTCTCTTGACGTCTCAGAGCGTCTGATATACAAAGCCAATGCAGAGTAAAAGATTATATCAATTACAAATGTATTATCTTTATTTCCAATAACATTTGCACTGGAAAATGAAATAGGTCATTTTATGGGTCACACATCTATTTACAAAATACATCTCTGGTTTGACCTTGTACTGACCTGTAACAATGGGGGAGTTTCTTTCCTATAAAATGGAGCCCAAAGGGAAAATTTGCAAGAGAGTTGGGAAAGTGTAAGAAAGGACTGTGTTTTTTCCTTTATGCCTGGGTCTCAAAAACAGCTTACCAGGGCTAGAGTTTTAGAGGTAGTGGACCACAATAGATTTGATTCAGAAGCCAGTTCTGCAGGACATGTTTCATAGACTATGGACGAGGTTCAGCTTTAAGGACTTTGTAACAAAGGGAAATATTAAGGCACGGAAGCCTATTTGATGATCTTGACTGATGATGGAGCAATATTCCGAGAGAAGCAAATGAAGCCTCCTCTCCCCCCACAACTTAAAATATATAAAATTGATCGCAGTGGCTTCAATATATATCATTTTATGCCTTCTGTACATGTTTAAAGGTTTCCCAAGGACTAGAAAGTTATACATACTGTGTTGGCAGTCTATTCCACAGCTTGCCTTCAGCTAATATATTTTTCTTCCCCTAGGAAGTTGTTTCTCTACCATGTTCTTTTCTGGTTAAGACTTAATTTTGAAGTATAGTTGATGTATAATATTGTATTAATTTCAGGTGTATAGCCCAGTGATGGAGTATTTTTGTGGAGTATAATCCAGTATAGGTTATTACAAGATAATGGCTGGATAATTCCCCATGCTATACAGTGTATCCTTGTTGCTCATCTGTTTTATACACAGTACTTTGTATCTGTTAATCCCATACCCCTAATTTTCCTCTTTTCTTCTCTCCTGCCTTTGGTAATCACAAGTTGTTTTCTATCTGTGAGTCTATTTCTGTTGTGAGTCTATTTCTGTTTTGTGTATACATTTGTTTGTATTATTTTTTAGATTTCACATATAATTGATATAGTATTTGTCTTTGGCTTATTTTGTTAGGCATAAGATCTACATTACTGCAAATGGCAGGATTTCTTTTCATGGATGAGTAATATCCCATTATATGTATATATACCACATCTTCTTAATCCAGTCTTCAGTTGATGGACATTTTGGTTGCTTCCATGATTTGGCTATTGTAAATAGTGCTTCTATGAACATTGGGGAGTATGAATATTTTTGAATTAGTGTTTTTGTTTTTTCTAGATATTATACTCAGAAGTGGGATTGCTGGATCATATAGCAGTTCTATATTTAGTTTTTTGAGGAACCTCCATGCTTTTCCATGGAGAAGGCAATGGCACCCCACTCCAGTACTCTTGCCTGGAAAATCTCATGGACGGAGGAGCCTGGTAGGCTGCAGTCCATGGGGTCGCTAAGAGTCGGACACGGCTGAGCAACTTCCCTTTCACTTTTCACTTTCATGCATTGGAGAAGGAAATGGCAACCCACTCCAATGCTCTTGCCTGGAGAATCCCAGGGACGGGGGAGCCTGGTGGGCTGCCATCTATGGGGTTGCACAGAGTTGGACATGACTGAAGCGACTTAGCAGCAGTAGCAGCAGCAAGACCTGTGATCTTAAAATGTCACCTTTATTTTATAGACCACAAGGCTATGTTGTTATTTTTCATTCTGTTAATATTTAGTGTTACTGCAGTCTCTTGGCTTGTTTATTCTTAAAAATTAGTTTAACAAAAATATCTGTAAACTTAAGTGCTTGACAATTTGAATGGTATAAGATACAAAGTAGAAAATTGACATCTTCATTAAAATTCTATGCAAAACTTATACCAGAATGAGTCCTTAAACAAAATTTATTAAATTTATTCCCTTCCAAATATTTTATCAAGTATCTAGGGATGAATTTACTAAGAATAGTCTGTATATAATTCCAAATATTTTGAGATTTTGATTGGTAACTCTTATAGTAGGACAAACCCTATAGACTCTCTGTATCACTACTTCAACTACAGAACCATGAGGCTGAATTTGAGCTGTTTTCTTCCTTCTCCTCTAGAAGTCATTTTCTTTACTTAAATACTTGAAGCTTGATTCACTTCTCATCCTCCGTTATTCTTCTCTTGTCTCATGCCTGTGAGTTTGAACTTGAGAATTATAATAATGTGCAGTGTCACATGAGTAGGGGGGATCACTGCTAAAAGTGCCTCACAAGTCTTGACTGTGCTTATAGAAATGGAGTTGAGTTTCATACTGTTGTTAATCCTGACTTTGTATTGTAAATGAAATACTAATTTATTTAAATAATTTTATATAAAAAAGTTCCAGCCCACTTAATTTTTCTCTTCTCAGAAGCAGTGACAATCTACTGGTCACTTTTTGGAGGCTCATGGATTTCTCTTTATGGGAAAGTGTGAGTTGTGTACTATATTGTTTTCTTAATGTAATTAATGTGTAAGACAAAGTGGAAACTTAAGTTGTAAATGATTATTTCATGATCTTTTGCTTTTAGAAACTTGTTTTCTTCAAATTATGTGAAGTTCACATAGCCTATTTTCCTTTTTTGTTTTATCACCAACACATATTTTAGAGCGTAGATATCTCTCAACAAGTAGAGGCCAACTCTAGAGGTTTTCAAGTATCCCTTCCCTGTTCAACTCTTCTGTTCATTTCTCCCCAAATAACGTATGTGTTTAGTATTTAACCTTCCTGATAGGGGAGAACCATCTCTGGTCAAGGATATGAGTGAATGCAAGCTCCTACCAGAAGACAGAAAGCAAGGGCTGGACAGAAAGATCACTGGATCTTTGTCTCATTTCCACAAATAAGTAAAAAGCGTTGAGTATGTGAACTATTTCTCAGAGCATGGATGAGGAAGAGCTGCCACAGTGAAGAATTTGCTCATCCTTGTGAACCCCAGCGTGGGATTAATCCTCCCTGTGGGATGTGGTTTCAAGGCTAGATTTCAGAGGGAAAGTCTAAGTGAATGAATAACCCATATGTTTAATAAAGAAATAAAGTAGTATATAAATGGTCACCAATAACTGCAGTTAGTTTTGTGCAGTGCATATTCACAAAGTAGAATAAAGGCAGTGGCCAATAACCAAGGGGTAGGGAATGCTTTAGGAACCAATCAAAAGATTTCCTTGGTAGTGTTGTAAATGCTAAGGTCCTGTGGAAAAATCTATATTTTCCTTTGCTTGACTTAAAAATGTAACTTCCTTCCTAAACCTAATCCCCAACCCTGCGCATTTCTTTTACAGCATTTAGCATAGTGTGGGCTTTTTTGCGTGTGATTATTTGGGGATGTGTGTGTCTCCCCCATGAGACTGTAAGCTCTGCCGGGCTGGAACAAGTTCTCTTTTGCTCATTATTGCATCTTCATTGCCTGTCACAGCACCTAACACATAGGTATTCAGTAAATGTTGAATAAGTAAAATTGACAATGTATATATCTATTTGTGCCAGATGATGTTTTAATGTAACTACCCATGTCTGAATTCTAGTAATGAACACAGCTTGAGTTCAAATCGGATCTCTCTCATTCTATACCCCCATGTCCAAAAATACAGAGATGTGAAGTCACAAGGGTTTGAACACATTTGAAGTGAACTAATTGAGTATGTCTTTGCTCATAATAATTTAGAACAATAGAGAGAAGCCTTCCCATAAGAATATTACTACTCTGGTTGTGGTAGCAAACTAGCAAGGACCTACTGGTCAAGCAGAACTGGTCTGCCTGACCAGTAGGTTAAGACTGATCCATCTATGCTAATTAATGAATATAGTGACCAAGAATGAGTAACTTAACTCCCACTGACTTCACTTTCTTTATCTGAAAGCTGAGGGGGCAGGACTAGATAGTGTACAGTTTCTTCCTTTGTGTGCCAGTTCCTTTCAATAACCATGGACACATAGATTTGAGGGTTTTTTGGCAGGAATGGAAGACAACTAGAGGTAATGGCTATCTTACAGACCTTGACACTCAGTAAAAATTTTAAAGTTAGGAAACATGAGATTTTAGGGAACTCATGAAAAAAGAAGAGATAGAATGAACAAGAGACACCCTCTGCCATAGGGATAATCCACTTAGGATATTTCAGCTTTCAATATTGGTAGTGCATTACTGAATTTTTTACTCTGCTTTCCATGCTGTGAACAGTGACTGTCTTTTTCCATTTTTAGAATCACTGTCTATAGATGCAAAGTCCGAGAAGCAACCAGTCAGCCAGGGTCACGTCCCTTGCTCATACTCTGGGTTCCTGAACTGTCTCTCTCCCCTTGTCTTTCCATAGAAAGAACCATGATCTTGCCTCCTTTCTAGTCTAGCTGATCAGTTTCTAGGGAGGCAAAAACGACAAACCTCTGCCATATTATACTTGTGACAAAATAACAATTGACTGAATTCTTTAATCTTAAAATTCTGAGGCTGAATGATACAGCTTTGTGGCATGGATCAGAGTTAGAAAATATGTCTTAGGCAGAACTAGGGGATGGATGGTGCCAACCTTTGTTCCTGTGCATCACAGGATACCTGCTGCTATGAAAGCTGCTCCGGATTTTCTAGAGGGTCAGAAGAGGCTCTTCCTTTCTAAGACGGGCAGCCTCCCAGAGACCACAGTCATTGTGGACAATCATTTGTTTCCTATGCCTGTGCTTCCACTGTCGTATTGCCTTGAAGCTATGAAATCTGATTATTACTCTGATGGTAAAAATTTATCCCTCTGGAAGTGTGCCATGGCTACTTGTTTTAACTGAGAGTCTTAAGGAATTCTTGGTTAATAGGGGGATATATAAAGCTTCCATAATGGCTTCATCTTACTTAAGGAAATAACCTGACATGTTTCCAGCATCCTTTTGTATGTGATTAACCCCTCTCTAATCTGCTGACCTTCTTAGTCCTGATCCCCAAGGTTTCATTTATATCTTCTGTTTTATTTAAGCTTTGTAATTTCTTGTATGTTCACACAACGTTATTATGAATCCTTTGTGGACAATCTATAGTAATTTACTTATTCAACAAAGAACTGAACTCAGTATTCTAAGTGCCGAGTATACAGTTGATAAACAAGATTCAGTTTCTGTTCTTGAGTATCATAAATGCTTTGAGGCAAATATACATGTAAAAAATTATAGTACAGTAGTATGAGGCAGGTATTTACACATCTCCACAGTGTCCTGGGGAGCAGGTTGGATGGGGACCCAGCCTCTCAGTGGGCAAGGGGAGAAAGGGTTATAAAAAGTTTTTCAGCAAGTTGATAGCAAGTTGACCTGAAATCAAGAGGACAGAAAATATTTTTTAATAGGATAAGCATGATAATGGCATTTTGGAAAGTAGAAACCATATTTTCAAAGTGATCCTGGCATAACTGGTGAGCAGAAGGTAGTTTGGTAATGACTGGTATATAGTTACAGTTATTATTGATGAGGTAGAATTTTTGGTGTGGCAGTGCATTGGTCATATTTGAGCTCAAGGCAGATCACTTTGGTGGCAGTCACTATGGAAGATGACACAGAGGAAGTGGAACTCAGGCATATGCTTGTGCATAGGTGTGTGTCTGAATGTGTGTTCTCAGAGAGGAACAGGGGAGCAAATGGCAGTGGAAGGTGGCACAGTACTGTGTCCCTTTTCTGGCTTTAAATTCTAGTGCAGAGGTGTGTATGTATGTATACACTTGCATGTGTAAAGGGAAACACCATAAAAAAAGTTATACCAAGGGAACCTGAATAAGACTGACTGAGAAAAGGGACTAAATATATAAATGGGCAGGTATACATGAGTAAATTGATGAGTATTAAATTTTGAATTTAATAAAAGTCTTTTGTGTTTATGTAAATTCATATGGCACATACATTTCCTCAGTTAAGGCTCTGTTTGCAAGCTTGAAGCATCTAGCATTGCTAATATGTGTATGCATATGCCACTTGGTAGCACATTTGCTGGTTCACACACAAAAATACAGTGTGGATCTCAGAGCCATCTGTCATATGCTCAGCTGGATAGTGTTAGAAAATGAGCAGCTCTTTGAGGCAGTTAAAGAATGAGATACTGAAATAATATAGAATCATATTCTGAAGATTAGGAAGGATTTAGAATTGTTTAGTTTTCTTGTTAATGACCACTTTATTTTTAAACCTCACTCATTGCTGAGTATGTGATCAAAGACAAAATGTAAGGAGAGCAAGCAAATATTCCTTCTTATATCCCTTTCTGCTTTTTTCTCCCTTTCTGTCATGTGTTTGCTGTCTGCCAGGCTCTGTGCTTCATGCTGGGGGACCAGGGAGACCAAGACACAGATCCTGACCTCATGGAATTCAATTTCTCTAAGAGGAAGCAGACAGGACAAGAACTAATTATAATGCAAGGTAATAAGTACTCTAATAATAGAATGAGACAAGATTTGGGAGACTGGAGAAAAGAGCAATTAATTATTGCTGTCCAACAGGATTGGAGAAATCTTCACAGGGGAAGTGACACCTGACCTGGCTGTTGAAGGATGGACAAGATTTGCCTTGTTAGGAGATTTGTCAACAGGGAATTTCTGACTTCAGGCAGAATGCACTTCCTTATCATTCAAAAAGAGCCTCCTGAGTCTGTGTTCAGCAACTCGAGAACTTGAGGACATATGTTAATGCTGAAACAGCAGATTGAATAAATTAAAAAATTGGATTAAAAGCTTGGACCAAAGTTGGAGCATGATGGTGATATAGGGAAGGAAAAGAGAAATAATATTTGCTGTTTGCTATACCTGATCAAGTGCTTTGATATAGTTGTTTTCAATCCCCAAATCAGTAGAGTAGGTATGAGTGCTTTAAGAAAAATGCTCAAGGTCACTCAATAGCCAATATTTGATTTTGGATCCTTCTGACTGCGAAAGCCAATGTGATTTTCGCTGTGCACTCTTGGGTTTATGCACCTGTGTTGAGTATAAAATGTACATATACACAAATACAGAGCGTTGTAAACAAATAAAAATACATACAGCTAAATACATCTACACACATGTATATATCTTATTTATGCTCTTTCTAAAAAAATACTGATTTATTTATTTAGCTGCGTCAGGTCTTAGTTGCTTTCACGTGGCATGTGGGATCTTTAGTTGTGGCATGTGAACTCTTAGTTCTAGCGTGTGGGATCTATTTCCCTGACCAGGGATTGAACCTGGGCCCCTGCTTTGGAAGCATGGAGTCTTAGCCACTGGACCACCAGGGAAGTCCCTATTTGTGGTCTTTACCATGGTAAACAACTATTTTGTAGAAATATTTTTGTCCCCTAGTGATTTGGAAATAAAAGATACTTTTCAAGATAGATGCTTTATTAGGGAGTAACTTTGGGAAATTTATATGAATGGAAATTATCAGGCCTAATCCTGGCTTGAGCTGTGCTCTTTTGCTTTGTTTTAGTACAAAATACCAGCAGCACAGCCTGTGGCAGGACTCAGCCCATTGCTGAATCTTTTCACTGAGAAGCTTTCAGCACATCACTTACTGTTTACTAACACTTGCAAGTGTTAGAATCTTTCATGTCCACAGGTTGGGGATCTGGCTGTTGAGTCACTGGGAGCATTTTGTTGACTTCATGGGGTTTTTACAAAGGAGATCAAAGGGATGCATTATGTTTCAATACATAACTTTATAGGACAGATGGAATCCACCTTGAAAGACCCATGACACTTAAGGCCAGATTATCAAAAGTTTCAGACACTAAAACCTATTAGCTTGCTCCAACCTTATCCTCACACTGTCAGCACTTTTTAGCTTCATTTATAGGTAGTGGACAGTCCAATTTGAATTTTAACTACTGCCAAAGTTCAAGCGTAGGTTAGAAGGATGGCCACTGAAATATGGGCTCTTCTAATGATACTCTGGTCTGGTATGTAAACTTGTTCTCTTGAATGGTGATATCACACAAAGGGCTAAATCACTTTATTTGAATAAAGTTTTGGAAGAATTCTGGAGGTTGGTATTTGGCTAGGTGGCAGCTTCCCAAGTCTGTCGTATCTCTGATGAGAAAAGAGCATGAAAGGAAGTTGTTTGTTCTTTCATCTTTTAGGAACTCTAAAAGGATTCTGTTCCTGCCCAGATTCAATGTTGGACATACACATAACCTTTGAGTTTCCCGCCTCAAGCCTTGAAACAAACTGCAGTGTCACAAATGAGGAATGTGCACTCAAATATCCTGATTTTTTTTAAATCTGTGAAAAGACATGATTTTTGTGCATCCAAACCATTAATGATTAAATCTCATCAAGAATCTTGTTTTGTAAAAACAATGCATATATATAGTAATTTAAAATGATTATTTTACAAGTTAAGAGATATCTTGCTATTTAATGAACTAGGCATTTAACCCAGTGTCTGAAAATATTTTAAAATGTAAGTGTGTCATAATTACTTTAACATATACAACACTCCAATTCTTTCCCACATATACTGCTATTTTAAGTTATACTGCAAAGTGAAATCTTTTGGATTTTCTATAAACTCTTCAAGTTTCACAATTAAAAAAATTATTTTCTGTTACTTTATTTTTTATTTTCATTTTTTAAATCTTTTAAATCTTTCATTCTTTAAATCTTTTCTGTGAGGCATGTGGGATCTTAGTTCCTTGAACAGGAATGGAACCTGTGTCCTCTGTGTTGGCAGCACGTGTTTTAACCACTGGACTTCCAGGGAAGTCCCTCTAATACTTTAACATAATAAACATTTTACCAAACAGATGCTATCTTTGTTCATTTTTTACTGACTCATCTATTTTTCAACAAAGTTAGATTAAAACAATTGTCTACTGTTTTTTAAATACTATGAATATGTATGACACTAAATTTATTAGGCATGCAAAGGTTTAAGGTCTATAAATGACATGTCTAGTATTTGTGAAATAACTGTTTTTCAGAAATAATTTTTTAGTAATACACATATGCTCTGTTTAGACTTGATAAATTTTCTAGTAATAAAAAATTGATTTTATTTCATACATACTATGAAATGTAGTAAGTTTCCTTTAAATAGTTATCTATCTTCTTTTGGTGTTTTTAGAAATCTGCTCCCCTCCCCATTTCTTTTAGAAGCAGTTACGAATATTTTTTTCTGTGAGTATACTTTCTTTCCAAGTGTGTTGCCAGATATATTCTATAATTAAGCATTCAACCTCGTCACAGAGAACGTTTTTGTTTGCCCGCTCTCCTGCCCTTTGAAGAGCATGCTTTAGCGCTTCTGTCTTGCAGGGACCCACCAAGAGCCGCAGAGGTTAAAGGTACCCACCCATCCAGCAGGTGTGGAGGTAGGGGAAGGCTCTGTCTCCTTTGTTGGCAGCTCTGAAAGTGCAGGTGTTGAACATCAGCATCATCATTCCGTTTGATAGTTGGGCTTTTGTGTGCGTCAGGTGGGACATTTACACTAAATCTGAAGGGAAAAAACCTCTCATAACTTTGTTGTCTTGTCTGAGAAGCATAAAACAGGTTTTTTTTTTTTTTTTCCATTGGTTTTAAAGCTGCAAAGATTGGAGTGGCTTTACCTGTCAAGCTTACAAGTAGAAGTCTTGTTTTAACTTGACCATAAAAACAGATACAGTTTATTCCTTATCTAAAAAAGTAAACATTAAACGGTTCTAAGCAGAGCACTAGATATTTCCAGCATTTAACTAAGAGTTCTCGGGCAAAGAGAATGCTTTGCCCGCATTGGAAAATATACCACCTCTAAGATACTTCTATTTGTTTGGAATCTTTGGGTTTAAACTTATAATTGTACTTTGTTTTCTATCACACTATCTGTCGACTTAAATTAAGACGTATGCGGCACTAGGTCAGAGGAACTAGAGAAAATCTCCCTTTAAAACACAGAAATTATCTGTAGCATCTCTTGGTCGCCCCTGCTCCAATCCACCTGTCACTTCTGCTCCATGATTCATTCTGATAATGGTAACCAGCTGTCGATGTCAGAACCTATTACTGCTAAAGTTCAGTGCAGGCTCTTTTGTTCTTTCTAAAATTGCCAAAACAGTATAATAATAGTTTTTATGTTCTTTATCCCCCAATATGTTATTGTCCCTCTGCAACCCAAGTGGAAAAGTACATGTATTATGCTTTGAATTTCCTTCACGTCTGAACATGATGCAAATGGAAAAATAATTCTTACATTTGCATCACATGGAAAAGTATCAGGAAGGTGGCCAGGGCTCCATAGTATCAACATGTGACAACACTGACTTCTGTAAATAACTTAGTATCATGTGTTCCCTTTTAAAAAAATTATTTAACATTTTTTTTCTTATCACCCAAGAGGCTATGTGACTCAAGGAATGCCAAAAATTTGGTAAACTTAACAAGCATGTCTCTCTAATTATTATCTTATAAGTCACAGAAATTGGTAGTAAGGTGAAGCCATTTTATTAAGGAATTTTAGGGACTTCCTGGGCGGTCCAGTTAAGGTTAAGACTCTGTGCCCCCAATGCAGGGGTGCCGGGGTCCTGCCCCAGCAAGGAATCCAGGGTGATTCGATGGTGGAGATGGATAGGCGAGGAAAAACTTGTTTCATTACAGATAGAGAGGGATTAGAAAATTAGCAAAGAANAGTCAGAGGTATAGGTGAGAGCATAAAACAGACTCTGGTTTTGGGGGTAGATGCTCAGGAACAGGAGATTTCCTGAGGCCTGATCACGCCTTTGCTTATGCCAAGCCTCCTTCCTCATGACCTTTGCCACGGGCGGAGTTCCTCATGCCGGCTCCCGGCACAGGGGGTTCAGGTTCGATCCCCGTTTGGGGAGCTAAGATCGTACATGCTGCGTAGTGCTGCCAAAGTAAGAAGGATTTTAAAATAGCCTTTACATGTTTTTAATGTTAAGCCTTGCTTAGGATACAAATTAAATGTTGAATATTCTAATAAATTTTTCATTGGAAGATTGAATAACCACATGCATTATAATAATGATAAGAGCTACTATTTATTTTTGGCCTATTTTATGTCAAGTAGCCTCTTTAATCTTTATACCAACGATTATTCAAAGTATGAGAAAACTGAGACTAGGAAAATTTTAAGTAACTTGCAGTCACCCAGCTAGTAAGTGATGGCTGAAGTTCAGACCTGGAGCCAGCTTATTCCCAAATACTGTCTTTTTTTTAGTTTCTCATTAAAACAACAACAAAAAAAGTCTATATCTGAATAAGGAATTGTATAATATCATATCGGAATTAATTGCATTTTAAGGTTACAGTGCATTCATGAACAAAATCCTCCTTGGGTTTACTGTATTACCAAAAGATTTCTAACACGCACACACACACTTGCTTTGAGAGTTTAATAGGAAAACTGAAGTGATGATATTATATATGTACATTTCCTATGTGATTGACATGAATTGTCTTATTGTTACAACCTCATGGAGTAGATACTATTATTATGATTCCTGATCTACACAGATAAATACATTGAAGCCTAAGAAATCTAGTAAGCAAAGAGAAAAGCTGGATTTTGAACTTAGGCTGCTCCAGTTCCAGGGGCTAGGCAATACTGCATGCTTGAATTACTCTGGAGGTCCGTTTTTACCCTTTATCTAAAGGATCCACAGGATTTGAGGTTAAAAACGTATACTGTGCCCAGGATATTCTCTAAAAATTGCGTGCACATATTTAATGAAATCTAATATGAGGTTCTTTTCCTTGTGATTTTCCACTGTCTCCCAAAATTGTATGAAAAAGAAAAGAGCAGTTAATAAAGAATTCTAGTTACTGACGTTTTACTCTGTCTTGAGTCTTAATGTAAACAAAGGGAATATTGGAAAAACACAAAAGGCAGGAAGGTTACTTGGCAACGTTGAGCACAGCCCTTGCTCCAGAGTCAGTTGGCTTTGGTGAGAACCATGTGTACAAATTTGGTCCGAATTTGGTTGGATGAAAAACTGTCGTTCTTTCTACTCTCTGTGGAAATGTGACTATGTGTAGAACTTTCTTGTGAATTTTGTGGTTATTTTATTTTCACCGTTCTTCAGAGTGTTTTTACTCTGCCTTTTTAGTGGATAGAAGAGCTCAGAGAAAACATACCTAATTCACATGAGGTGCTTAAATGAGTTAACACATCATTTGGAACTTTCTTTCCTAATGAAACGTACTCTAAACACTGAATGACTTTTCCATTTTGATTTTGTATTTTTTTTTACAGTATGGCTATCAGTTCTATTATAATAGGTGGATGAATTAACATAAATGTTTTAAAAACAGTAATTCAGTCAAGGTTCAGTCAAGACATTTACCTTCTAAATCCAGGTCACCCTGTTAAGCATTTTTTCATATCTTAAAAACTGCCCTTTGCGGACCCAGCTTATTGTAGCTTTTTAGCCAGGTTTTAGTCTTGGTTATATAGTTCATATGCAGACTCACATTAGTGAGTTAATTATATCAGTAAAGTAAAAGAGTGCTAAGCCTTTAGTGTATTTTATCACTGTAGTTGCTAAATTAAGCCTAATGTGAGTGTCTACAAGCATATTTGCATGTTTCCCCATTTGAATGTGTAATATTTTTATATGATTTAAAAAAATCCATAGTTCTTTTTTTGCACACAGGTAAACCTTAAAGAAAATTATGTGCTCTTAAGGTTTTGTGGCAGTTGGTTGAATTTTGAGTTTTTGAAATAATTTCTTTAATCTCTTAGATTGTTCTTCAGTATTCCTTCTGGAAATATCATTATTTGTTCTATTCTCAGTTGCTCTAGAATACTTGAAGTAAATGTAACATGTTAACCCAAAGTACATTGTTTTATAGTAAATAAGTTATGACACCACCCTTATGGCAGAAAGTGAAGAACTAAAGAGTCTCTTGATGAAAGTGAAGGAGGAGAGTGAAAAAGCTGACTTAAGGCTCAACATTTAAAACACTAAGATCATGGCATTTGGTTCCATCACTTCACGGCAAATAGATGGGGAAACAATGGAAACAGTTTTTTTCCATTGTTTCCAAATAAAACAGACTTTATTTTCTTGGGCTCCAAAATCACTGCAGATGTTGACTACAGCCATGAAATTAAAAGACGCTTGCTGCTTGGAAGAAAATCTATGATCAATCTTGACAGCATATTAAAAAGCAGAGACATTAGTTTGCTGATAGAGGTCCATCTAGTCAAAGTNGTTTCCAAATAAAACAGACTTTATTTTCTTGGGCTCCAAAATCACTGCAGATGTTGACTACAGCCATGAAATTAAAAGACGCTTGCTGCTTGGAAGAAAATCTATGATCAATCTTGACAGCATATTAAAAAGCAGAGACATTAGTTTGCTGATAGAGGTCCATCTAGTCAAAGTTATGGTTTCTCCAGTAGTCATGTATGGATGTGAGAGTTGGACCATAAAGAAGGCTGAGCACTGAAGAATTGATGCTTTTAAACTGTGATGTTGGAGAAGACTCTTGAGAGTTCCTTGGACTGCAGGGAGATCCAACTAGTACATCCTAAAGGAAATCAGTCCTGAACAGTCACTGGAAGGAATGATGCTGAAGCTGAAACTCCAATACTTTGGCCACCTGATGCGAAGAACCAACTCATTTGAAAAGACTCTGATGCTGCAAGTTTGAAGGCAGGAGGAGAAAGGGATGACAGAGGATGAGATGGTTGAATGGTGTCACCAACTTGATGGACATGAATTTAAGCAAGCTCCGGGAGTTGATGATGGACAGGGTAGCCTGGCATGCTGCAATCTCTGGGTTGTAGAGTCGGACACGACTGAGTGACTGAACTGAACTGATAACATTATATATAAAATAGAAATACTGCCAGGTACTCTGTAGCCATTGTTAAGGACTAGACTAGGTGTAGTAAACAGATATTTTTATATTTATAATTTCTTTACTTGACTTAAGATCCAAATAGGTTTAAAACACTGTGATTGTTACAGCTCTTAGGTCTCTTTTAATCTCCAATTCTTCTTCCACCCTTTGCAATATATTTTTTTCAGCATTATGAACAAGATCATGTGAGTTTAAGATGTACAGTGTGTTAATATGATTCCCTTATATGTTGCAAAGTGATTACTGCCATAGCTTTAGCTAACACCTCCATTACATCACATAATTACTATTTCTTTCTTTCTGGTGAGAACATTTAAGGTCTACTCTCTTAGCAACTTTCAAGTATATAATTCAGCATTCTTAACCATGATCACTATGTTGTACATTAGATTCCCAGAACTCATTCATTCTGTATCTGTAAGTTTGTACTTTTTGACAAACATCTCCCCATTTCCAGATCCTATTAACTGAGCATCTTTAAATACATAGGCATCTTCTTTACTTCTCCCAAGAAATATAGTCTCTCTAATTTTTCTTAAAATAAACTGCTTTCATTCAACAGTTATCTTCCCACATTTGAAAAAGAAACTTAGGTATGAGGTATCATATATTTTGTTCTTCTAAATCTGTAACATGGGAATAATAGAACCAGCACAATGATAAAAGGCAACGGACACAGTTTCATAATAGAAAGTACTAGGTATGGGGCTATCACATTAGAGAGTCTAATGACCTTGAACATGCAGCTTCAGCTGACTCCATTCTAATAATTATTTCTGTTACAGGAGAAGCCAGTAACATGCATTTTTATATGAATTCTTCCAACTTATAAAGATTGGCAATGAAATGATTTTTTTTAAAAAAAACATGATTTCTTCTTGAAAAAATTAAAGCTCAAGATCTACAGGCCTGCATTTTTATGGTAACTGGCCGTTTTTCTCTTCACTTAAGTCACCCAGAGAAATGATAGATTTCCCATCAACCCAAAATGTAGTATTTCCCTCCTCTCCAAATGTTTCTGTTTCTCAGCATTATTAATATTCTTCTTTTAATAGAAATATTAGTGTGTAAGCATCTCGGTTAGCTATTTTGATGCTTCTCTGGGTCAAAAATGTTAGAAACAGCTTAGTCCATTTTCCTCATTTTATAAATAAGAAAAATGAGGCAGAGGAGCACTTGTGCTTTTCTGCACCTTAGGTTTTATTATTTACCCAGTACCAGTCTTTCTGGAGGATATTGTACAAAGTAAATTTCAGTTTTGTTCCCTAGACTTGTATTGCAGTATTCTCAGAATATAGTTTCTTAAAAAAATTCTCTGGTTTATTTACTTAGAGTTGCTATTTCAGGTATTGTCTTTGTTGTTTCTCAGTCACTAAAGCATGTCTGACTCTTTGTGACCCCATTGAATACAGCACACTAGACTCCCACTGTCTCCCACAGTGTGCTCAAACTCATGTCTATTGAATCAGTGATGCCATTGAACCATCTCATCCTCTCTCACTCCTTTTTCCTCCTGTCCTCAATCCTTCCCAGCATCAGGGTATTTTCCAGTGAGTTGGCTCTTCACATCAGGTGGTCAAGGTATTAGAGCTTCAGCTTCAGCTTCAGCATCAGTCCTGATGAATATTCAGGGTTAATTTCCTTTAGGATTGACTGGTTTATCTCCTTGCTGTCCAAGAGACTCTCAAGAGTCTTCTTCAACACTACAGTTTGAAATAAAGTAGATATTGTCTACTTTATCCTTTAATATTCTGTGAGAATCTTCCAAGGAGAAACTTTTGTTGGATCTTCATGTAAGGAAAGTGTTGCTTTTCTGATAACACCAAGGTATCCAGTCTTAATGATCAGTTTGGCGTCTGTTGGCCACTAGAAAAATCAGGGCCAAATTAACAACTGACATTTAGGAACTGACTTTAAGGACCTTAATGCCTACCTTTCTTTGCTTAATATTTCTCTCTCTCTTTTTTAATCTCTAGAGCTTCTTGGTCATTTTTATTTTATAGCTATTTATTTTCATTATATAATGTATATTTCTGTAAGATGCA
>SJYA01003144.1:1928240-1987624 GCA_006410615.1 Neotragus moschatus | reverse complement strand
AGAATACTGGAAATAAAAGCAAAAATAAACAAATGGGATCTAATTAAAATTAAAAGCTTCCACACAACAAAGGAAACTATAAGCAAGGTGAAAAGACAGCCTTCGGAATGGGAGAAAATAATAGCAAATGAAGCAACTGACAAACAACTAATCTCAAAAATATACAAGCAACTTATACAGCTCAATTCCAGAAAAATAAACGACCCAATCAAAAAATGGGCCAAAGAACTAAATAGACATTTCTCCAAAGAAGACATACGGATGGCTAACAAACACATGAAAAGATGCTCAACATCACTCATTATCGGAGAAATGCAAATCAAGACCACAATGAAATATCTGTTTTTAAAATGATAATTCTTTAGGTCTTTCAGGGACTAAAAATATTTCATAGAAAATGCACATATAAACAACACATTTTCTTACCTAAGTCTATAAGTTATAATAGTTTTGAATAGTTGTACAAATAGAATGTAACACAAAAAGCAAAAACCAATGAAGCTTTGGCTACCTTGGAGTTTTATCAGTCTCCCAAAGACTCAGCACCCGGCTGAGGGATCTTCCAGAGTCATCTGATCTCAGCCTC
Organism: Neotragus moschatus; assembly: GCA_006410615.1. Taxonomy (NCBI): domain Eukaryota; kingdom Metazoa; phylum Chordata; class Mammalia; order Artiodactyla; family Bovidae; genus Neotragus; species Neotragus moschatus. The sequence goes on along the minus strand of SJYA01003144.1, from coordinate 1,987,038 downwards.
AATCCACTAAGCTCCTGGGATCCTTTCTTGAGAGGAACTAGGACAGACTTCCTGACTTGGTTAACTGTGGGTATGTGTTTAGTAGTAGTAGTAGAGAGCTGTGGAAAATAACCAGTTGTGCAAGTTGTACTGAAGCCATTTGCCAGGAGATTTCTAGCCATGGGAGGAGCCACAAGAGACATGGGTTTTATCCCTGGGTTGGGAAGATCCCCTGGAGAGGGAAATGGCAACCTACTTCAATATTCTTGCCTGGGAGATCCCATGGACAGAGGAATCCCATGGCGGACTACAGTCTATGGGGTCGCATAGAGGTGGACATGTCTGAACAGGTGTGTGTGCACGTGTTTGAACACATAGTTCAAATAAACCAATACTTAGATTGAAAATAAAAATGTAAAGAGGAACATTTCTCTGACCTCTTCATGAACTTTAACAGTTGATTTTATTTTTTTGCTTAATATATACACACTATACATTTTAGGATTCAAGAAAGTTTCATTATAAACTGTGATTCATTTGCTTATAAGCATGCATGACTTCCAAGTGCTCTGCATGCTAATAAATTTTTATTTTGTATCCCTCCTGGGTTCCTAGAATATTTATACTTGGTCTTAGGTAAGACACCATTTGTGCATGTGTGCTAAGATACTTCAGTTGTGTCTGACTCTTTGCGACCTTATAGGCTGTAGCCCACCAGGCTTCTCAGGGATTCTCCAGGCAAGAATACTGCCCTCCTTTAGGGGATCTTCCGGACCCAGGGATGGAACCAAATCCTCTTACGTCTCCTGCATTGGCAGGTGGGTTCTTTACCACTGGTGGTACCTGGGAAGCCCTGTAAGATATTGTATCTCCTATTAAAACTTTGTTTATTGCATCCTGTCATGTAGAGGACAACTTTCATGGGGAAAAGAATTAAATGAACTATAGTGATACCTTAGGTATTTGATTAATTTTGTTGATTATTGTTTCCTAAATGGCAATAAGAAAAAGCGGTCAAGTATAACTTTTCGGTTTTTCATTTTATTTCGTGTTTATTTTACTCCTGTGGTTAGATCTGAAAGTGATAATCAATATATTTATCAGCTAGTATAATATCAATTAATATATAGATCAGAACTTTAAAATGAATCAATGTTTTCTCTAAATAATTAAAATATCAAGTGATATAAGTTGAAGTGCAACTCCTCAGAACATTCCAGTAATTTCTGAATTATTTGAATACAGTTTATTAAAACTATTGAATTATTTTAGAAACTATTAGCATAATCTTTTCATTTTATATGGCTATTACCAGCTATATGGTACCCTTGTCTGAGTCATGATTTGTCATGGAAACTGTCATGATACAGGGCAAATAGCCAAGCAGTATACACACCCTACCTTGCCTCAGGCCCTGGGCTAAATTAGTTTCCCTGGAGCCACACAGCAGGTCAGTTCCTTTTCTGGGAGGCTGGCCTACAAGTGAACCGTCACCATCAGTAACCACATCAGAATCTTCCAACTCTTTCTAATTAAAATGATATTCAATTGACTTATACTTTCTTTAAGTAGCAAATTTCATTTAACATCAATGATATTGTTAAATGTGCTGATTTTTTTCCTCAGCTTCTGCTGAACTTAGATCAATTTAAATTGTTTTCTAGTTCTTTTAATTCCTGCTAGCATATTTAAATATTAAATTTCTCTATCATGTACTAAACAAAAATTATATGCTGAAAGGTCATACTTGATTAAGTCAAAATTAATCCTTAATGTTGGAAGTGTTATATAAAAGTGGCATAGTTGAACATTGCTGTTTCCAGGCTGCCTGAGGGTTTATGTTACATAACCTCTGCCTGTCTTTCCTCACTTGTAAGCATCAATTAATGATAATCATAATTATTCTTTGGGTTAATACATGTTTAAGAAGGTACTATATGAAAGTAGTTTAATTTTTATGAATAGAATCAAAGCTGTTATGTACATAGGGATGGACATGTAGTCAGTGTTTTGGTGTTAAGAAGTTTAAATATTCCAATGGCAATGGAAAGCCATTGGAAGTTTGCAAAAATTATTTTTAATTGTTATTTTTTAGGAAAGTTTTATGTTCATAAGAAGATTGGGCAGAAGGCACAGAAATTTCCTGTATAACCTCTGGTCCTCCATACCAGAGTGGCTACCACTATGAACATCACCCAGCAGAGTAGTACATTTGTTTACAACTGATGGACCTACATTGGCATATTATTATCCCCTAAAGTCCATAATTTATGTTACGGTTCATCTTTGGTATTGTACATTCTGTGGGTTTGGAAAAATGTATAGTAACAGGTATTCACCATTATACCATGCAGAATTCTTTGACTGCCTTAAAAATCCTCCGTGTCTCACCTTTTCATCTGTCTTTCCCTTCAGCTCTGGCACACACCACTGATGCTTTTTACTATCTCCCTAGTTTTGCCTTTTCCAGAAGTCATATAGTTGGAATCATACAGTAATATAGCCTTTTCAAATTATTTCTTCCACTTCAGTTCAGTTCAGTCGCTCAGTTGTGTCTGACTCTTTGTGACCCCATGAATCGCAGCATGCTAGGGCTCCCTGTCCATCACCAACTTCTGGAGTTCACCCAAACTCATGTCCATCAAGTCGGTGATGCCATCCAGCCATCTCATCCTCTGTCATCCCCTTCTCCTCCTGCCCCCAATCTCTCCCAGCATCAGGGTCTTTTCCAATGAGTCAACTCTTCGCATGAGGTGGCCAAAGTATTGGAATTTCAGCTTCAGCATCAGTCCTTCCAATGAACACCCAGGACTGATCTCCTTTAGGATGGACTGGTTGGATCTCCCAGCAGTCCAAGGGACTCTCAAGAGTCTTCTCCAATACCACAGTTTAAAAGCATCAATTCTTCGGCACTCAGCTTTCTTCACAGTCCAACTCTCACACCCATACATGACCACTGGAAAAACCATAGCCTTGACTAGATGGACCTTTGTTGGCAAAGTAATGTCTCTGCTTTTGAATACGCTATCTAGGTTGGTCATAACTTTTCTTCCAAGGAGTAAGTATCTTTTAACTTCATGGCTGCAGTCACCATCTGCAGTGATTTTGGACCCCCCCAAAATAAAGTCTGACACTGTTTCCACTGTTTCCCCATCTATTTGCCATGTAGTGATGGGACCAGATGCCATGATTTTAGTTTTCTGAATGTTCAGCTTTAAGCCAACTTTTCACTCTCCTCTTTCACTTTCATCAAAAGGCTTTTTAGTAATATGCATTTCCTTCATATCCTTTCATGGCTTGGAGGAAAGAGAGCTTATTTCTTTTTAGTACTGAATAATATCCCACTGTCTGGATGTACCATAGTATCCTTTCACCTACTGAAGGACATTTTGATTGCTTCCAAGTCTTGGCTATTATGAATAAAACTGTTATGAATATTGGTGTGCAGGTTTTTGTGTAGAGCTAAGTTTTCAACTACTTTGGATAAATACTAAGAACCATAATTGTTGGAACATATAGTAAAAGTATGTTTAATTTTGTAAGAAACCACAAAACCATTTTCCAAAGTGACTAGCATTTTGCATTTCCACCAGCAATGAATGAGAGTTCCTGTTGTTCCACAACCTTGTCATCATTTGTTGTCAGTTTTCTGGATGTTGGCCATTTTAATAGATACATAGTATTATCTCATTATTTCCTTCTTCACTTTCCTATTCATATGTTAAACATATTTTCATGATATCCTATCTTCTGTTATGATTTTTTTTGCCATTTTTAGGTTTTTTCTTTTTCTGATCATTGTATTTAAAAAAATCTTCATTTATTTTGGATAACAATTCCTTATCAAATGTGACTTTCACAGATAGTCTCTCTTTGCCGAGAAGTACACATCTAAACTCCTTAACAGCTTGAACTCCTGTGTTCAAGCCCTTTAAGGTCTGTGCCCCATCTAACTTTATGATGTATATATCTCTATATAACTATAGAAATAAATAACTTTATGGTAATATTTTCACCTTTCCATTTCTATTTTCAAAATGCTCAAACTGTACCACATGATTTCCTATCTCAGAAAGTACTATGGGTGTGCCTCTGGCTGAGCTTTTGCACATACTGATGTCTTTGCTTGGAATCCTCTTTCCCTTGTTGCCTATAACTAATATTCCCAGTAATTCTTCCATCAAGGCTCAGATCAAGCCATATCTTCTCTGCAACGGTTTGGATCTTTCCTATTCTAGTTATTTGTCCTCCCCAATGGTCTGTGAAATTCTCTGTGAGCAGGAATGTGTCTTTGCATACTTGTATCTTCCCTTTTTCTCTATTAACCACAACCATTATGCTGTCTGTCACATAGAAGTAATCCATTAAATATTTACTGAATGAATAAAAAAATCAAATATTCCTAACAATAAAAAAGAAATGAAATAGGTTTGCTTGGATAAAGTGAATTTTGACCCATAACTCTAGGTGAAAACATGGTGGAAAAAATAATTTTTGAGAAATATACTTGAGTACATATTTTCCTATTTCTGAAAAGATTAAACCCTTTAGAATAATGTTAATGTTACAATTTTGTTTCTATTTATTTATCTTCAGAAATTTTCTTTTTTACCAGAGTAATGTACTTTCCTATTCCTCTATTCCATGTATACCTATGGCAAGAGAATAATCCTAACCCAGTGAAGGGTCTGTTCACTAAGAGATGTTGGTGCATGTTTACTTCAAAAAGAAATAGTGCCTCTTTAAGACAGCTCCAATTCTGAACCTCTGCCCAGTCATTAAAACTCAAAGAGAATTCTCCCTTAATCTTAGATTTTAGTCCCTTTTTTTTGAGCTTTAAATTCCACTATAATCTCTTGTCTGGAGTATTAATCTTTACCACTTGAAGGGACACTTAGCATTATTATTATTTGACTGTAGAGGTTAATCCTTAACTGTAGGTTTGTGGTTGGGGGCCTTCTTAGAAAAGCTGCATTTTGGCAGGAACTTTAACCACAAATATTTAGGGGTTTTTCTTCTCAGTTCAGTGCCCATATAAGACCCAAACAGAGTGGATATTAAGTACTTGTCTTTTCTGTAGAAGGCAAACTCTTAGAGGGCAGGGTTCAGGATTCCTCAAAGCATTCTGAAATGTGATTATGAATGGATTGAAATAATAATAATTTACACTTTCATGTTTTGAAAAGTTTTACAGTATAAAAACCTGGTACCACGGAAATGCCTTTCCTTTCATCCTTGAGCCTGTAAATAAAGCTAAACATCAGTTCATTTCGGTTCAGTTGCTGAGTTGTGTCTGACTCTGTGACCACATGGACTGCAGTATGCTGGGCTTCCCTGTCCAGTACCACCTTCTGGAGCTTCCTCAAACTCATGTCCATTGAGTCAGTAGTGTCATCCAACTATCTCATCCTCTGTTGTCCACTTCTCCTTATGCCTTCAATCTTTCCCAGCACCAGGGTCTTTTCCATGAATGAGTCAGTCCTTCCCATCAGGGGGACAAAGTATTGGAGCTTCAGCTTTAGCATCAGTCCTTCCAATGAATATTCAGGACTGATTTCCTTATTAAGGATTGACTGGCTTGACCTCCTTGCAGTGCAAGGGACTCTCAAGATTCTTCTCCAACACCAAGGTTCAAAAGCATCAATTCTTTTGTGCTCAGCTTTATTTATACTCCAACTCTCACATCCTTACATGACTACTGGAAAAACCGAAGACTTGACTAGATGGACCTTTGTTGGCAAAGAAATGTCTCTGCTTTTTAAATGCTGTCTAGGTTTGTCATAGCTTTTCTTACAAGGAGTAAGTGTCTTTTAATTTCATGACTGTAGTCATCATCTGCAGAGATTTGGAGCCCCCCAAAATAAAGTCTCTCACTGTTTCCATTATTTCCCCATCTATTTGCCATGAAGTGATGGGACTGATGCCATGATCTTAGTTTTTTGAATGTTGAGTTTTAAGTCAACTTTTTCACTCTCTTCTTTCACCTTCATCAAAACGCTCTTTAGTTCTTCTTCACTTTCTGCCTAAAAGTGGTGTCATCTGTGTATCTGAGGTCATTGATATTTCTCCTGGCAGTCTTCATTCTAGCTGTGCTTTATCCAGCCTTGCATTTCACATGATGTACTCTGCATATAAATTAAATAAGCAAGGTGGCAATATACAGCCTTGACATACTCCTTTCCCAATTTGGAACCAGTCTTTTGTTCCATGTCGAGTTCTAACTGTTGCTTCTTGACCTGCATACAGATTTCTCAGGAGGCAGGTCAGGTGGTCTGGTATTCCCATCTCTTTAAGATTTTTCCACAGTTTATTGTGATCCACACAGTCAAAGACTTTGGCATAGTCAATAAAGCAAAAGTATATGTTTTTCTGGAACTCTGGATCTCTGGTTCCTCTGTCTTGTCTAAATCCAGCTTGAACATCTGGAATTACACAGTTCACAGACTGTTGAAGCCTGGTCTGGAGAATTTTGAGCATTACTTTGCTAGTGTGTGAGATTAGTGCAGTTATGTGGTAGTTTGAACATTCTTTGGCATTGCCCTTCTTTGGTATTGAAATGAAAGCTTATCTTTTCCAGTCCTGTGGCCACTGCTGAGTTTTCCAAATTTGCTAGCATGTTGAGGGCAGCACTTTCACAGCATCCTCTTTTAGGATTTGAAATAGCTCAACTGGAATTCCATTGCCTCCACTAGCATTGTTCATAGTGATTCTTCCTAAGTGCCACTTGACTTTGCATTCTAGGATGTCTGGCCCTAGGTGAGAGATAATCACACCATTGTGATTATCTAGGTCATGATATTTTTTTGTTTAGATCTTCTTTGTATTCTTGCCATCTCTTCCTTAATATCTCTGCTTCTGTTAGGTCCATACCATTTCTAAATGTCCTTTATCGAGCCCATCTTTGCATGAAATGTTCCCTTGGTATCTCTAATTTTCTTGAAGAGATCTCTAGTCTTTCCCATTCTGTTGTTTTCCTCTATTTCTTTGCATTGATCACTGAGGAAGGCTTTCTTATCTCTCCTTGCTATTCTTTAGAACTCTGCATTCAAATGGGTATATCTTTCCTTTTCTCCTTTGCCTTTCATGTCTCTTCTTTTCTCAGCTATTTGTAAGGTTTCCTCAGACAACCATTTTGCCTTTTTACATTTCTTTTTTTGGGGGGATGGTTTGATCACTGCCTCTTGTACAGTGTTACGAACCTCCGTCCATAGTTCTTCAGGCAATCTGTTTATGAGATCTAATCCCTTGAATCTATTTGTCACTTCCACTGTATAATTGTAAGGGATTTGACTTAGGTCATACCTGAATGGTCTAGTGGTTTTCCCTCCTTTCTTCAGTTTAAGTCTGAATTTTGCAATAAGGAGTTCATGATCTGAGCCACAGTCAGCTCCTGGTCTTGTTTTGGCTGACTGTATAGAGCTTCTCCATCTTCAGCTGCAACACATATAATCAATATTATTTTGATATTGACCATCTGGTGTTGTCCATGTGTAGAGTCGTCTCTTGTGTTGTTGGAAGAGGGTGTTTGCTATGACCAGTGTGTTCTCTTAGCAAAACTCTGTTAGCTTTTGTCCTGCTTCATTTTGTATTTCAAGGCCAAATTTGCCTGTTGCTCCAGGTATCTCTTGAGTTCCTAGTTTTGCATTCTGTCCCCTATGATGAAAAGGACACCTTTTTGTGTGTTCGTTCTAGAAGGTCTTGTAGGTCTTCATAGAACCATTCAACTTCAGCTTCATCTGCGTTCGGGCTTGGTGCATGTACTTGGATTACTGTGATATTGAACGGTTTGACTTGGAAATGAACAGAGTTCATTCTGTCCTTTTTGAGATTGCACCCAAGTACTGCATTTTGGACTCTTGTTGACTATGAGGGTTACTCCATTTCTTCTAAGGGATTCTTGCCCACAGTAGTAGATATAATGGCTGTGGTCCCTGTGATCAGTTTGATTAGATTTCTGTGATTGTGGTTTTCATTCTGTCTGCCCCTGACTGATAAGGTTAAGACACTTATGGAAACTTCCTGATGGGAGAGACTGACAGTGGGGAAAACTGGGTCTTGTTGTCTTGTTCAGATGGTTGAGGCCATTCTCAGTAAATCTTTAATCCAATTTTCTGTTTTGGGGTAGGGCTATGTTCCCTCCCTGTTGTTTTACCTGAGACCAAACAATGGTGGAGGTAATGAAGATAATTATAGGTTCCCTCCTTCAAAAGGTCCTGTGCATGCACTGCTGCACTCAGGGCTTCCAAAAATAAACATATTGACCAATTATTAGCATTCCATTTATTCTGTAAACACAATATACAACTATGCACTATAAGTGTTTGGTCAATATTTGATCATTGAGTAGCTGGCTCTAAAATATAATAAATGCCATTATTTTCTTTCTCTTACTTCCTCTGTTTTCCTTAATTTTGGACACATGCATTTTCATATGTTATAGAAAAACAGAATGACAGAAAAGAAAGAATATATGAATGGATCTTGAATTACAGTTCTGGAAGGGATTGTATAAAATGAATCCAACAATTTGAATTTATGAAGAATGCAATATCCGAAGACACTAAGGGATATGCCCCAGGTCACAGTTAGCTAATTGAAGAAACATTTCTAGAAACAATAATCAGGTTACTAGGCTCCAAATTAATTTCTTCCTCTGTTGTATCAGTCTTTTGAATATGTTTAAATTGGGCCAAGTCATTAGTCATGTGCATTCTTATTTTAGTATTGGTCATAGAGAAGTTCTATTAGATCTAGTTGGCCCCATGAGGGTAGCCACTTCAGGGTTACCCAAGTGACCCCTGGATAAAGTCTTAAATGACTTGCTGCACATTCTAGCTCAGTTCCATGGGCCCAATATTGATGGTTCTTCATCAATGTATTTTTAAGTTTTTGCCAAAATATAGGGTGAGTGAATTTCCCTCATGTCTCACAAGGGTGTTGGTAAACAACTTCCTCAGACCTACACTCTGTGATACTTTCCCATGAATTGTTCCCAGTCCAGTGTCCCGAATTAGCAGGTTTTTATTCTTCGTTTGGTTGGATTGAAAAGGAATCCTCGCTCTCTGACACCTTCAACTTTGTATATAAAAAACTACTACTGCAAGAAGGTCCTGTGCCTGGGTCTCTCCACCTGGAGGTTTACCTGTGGATCTACTGCTGTGAGGGTGGAGTGCCACCCCACCTCAGTCTTCTGCTCTGCTGCCAGTTACTTAGCTGATACACAAACCTGGTATTTTTTGATCTGCAGGGTATATAGTTAGTATACCTGCTCTCTCTCTCTCTCTCTATATATATATATATATATAGTTGGTATGTAGTAGGTATATAGTGTGTATATATATATATATATATATANGGGGACGACCGAGTATGAGATGGCTGGATGGCATTACTGACTCGATGGGCGTGAGTCTGGGTGAACTCCGGGAGTTGATGATGGACAGGGAGGCCTGGTGTGCTGCGATTCATGGGGTCGCAAAGAGTCGGACACGACTGAGCGACTGAACTGAACTGAACTGAGGTATATAGTTGTGGTGGGAGACTGTTGACTCTTTTCCAAATAATATATTTCACTCTTTCTCATGGTATAATGTGCACAGCCAGTATTTAAAATTTTTGTTTTGTTTGATCAGTCTGAAGTTAGTGTAAATCTTCTAAGTTTTGGTAACACCATGACTTTCATTTCTTGTTTTCAGTGTTGTTCTGAAGTTTTTTTGTTTTGCTTTTTCTTATGCTCCCAAGGTACTTTATTAAAAAAAAAAAGCAAGGGTTATATGACAGGCTAATAGAGTTATTACTATATTGTAAACTGGAAGCATTTATTATTCTGATTTTATAATCATAAAACTCTCTAAATTACTTTTTATTTAATATTATATAGATTTCAAACATAAGCAGAATGAGGGCAGACCGTATTAACTCTGAAAAGTGGACATAAAATGTGTTCATGAACAGAAAAATTCCATAAAATGCTTATCATATTGGTTTAAAAACAAGTGTGGAATAAAGTAAAAACTTCACCCAAACTGGTTGATTTTGAATCACAAATGCTCCAAATAGGAAGTAAAATTTGTGAGTTTTTATATATTCTCCTTTAAGCTTAGGAGTTGGAAACATATTGTCAAGAAATGTAAAAATCACGCAGCACATTGTGTCTGATGCTTACGAGTAATCAATAAACATTATTTTCTCTCCCTCTGTTCCTTCTTTCTATTGACATTCTTTCTTTTGTTCACCCCTTCTTTTCTTTTTAAATTTGGACTTATACTGAAGACACAAGCCTATAACCTAACAGCATGTGTCAGTGTCTTTGTTAGTGGGAGATGGCCATGGTGCAATTCCACTGAAGTGTTGATTGTCTCAGATGAATAATACTAATTTTTTAAGATCTGTCTATCTGCCCATCCATTTATCCATCCATCTATCTCTTCTGAGGAATAAGTCTTTGGTTGCTAATTTTTGAAAAAGTAATAGTGGGAGAGACTTCTTTTCAAATAGTCTTATATTTCCTAATGATGGCAGTTCAGTAGAAGAAAAATGTTAGAAACAGTACCACTAATTTCAAAGGAGTAGAATATAAATTATATATGATATCTCTTTATTAATACAAGAATAATGATTGGAGAAGTATTTTTGCTATTTCTTTCCTGTCTTTACCATTTTTCTCAGTACCTAAACTTTAAATATATAATTATTAAATCCAGTTTCAACATTTGACAAAATACTTTGAAAGAAGGTACTTAAAACTCTATAGCTCGACTGCCGGTCTTTTATACACCCTGGGTGGCTAAAGCCAGCTGTATAGAAAGTTCTTCAGGTGTCTTGAAGAGCTATCAATGGACCATTAAATGGCCCTGTGGTGCCATAAAGCTATATTCCTAGCAACAGTTGACCCCTATCACCATGTTCTTCCCTGCTTGTCTTCTAAAATAACAGTTCGACAGCTTTATGTACCAATGTGTAGCCTGGTAATGGGATCTCAGGCAAGGTGTCAGGATCATGTTCAGCTCAGATATGTTGACCTGTGGTCAAACAATGGATAACGTGTCAGTCACAGGATTCATTTTCAATATGAGACTTTGTTCTAAACTGTGACACATTTTCGTATATGTCACTTTTGTGTAAATCTTCAGGTAAAATCATAATTTTGAGGAAAAGATACAGGTAAGTGTATTTGGGGGTCCTTTTTGTTTTTCTTTTCTTAATGTGTGTGCCCCTGTCAACTGCCAGTCAAGTTCATGGAATTCACTTCATGCATATCTTTGGGAATGCTTTATGGTCATTAGAGTCAAATGGGAAAGATGGCAAACAAAGCACAGATAATGACAACTAAAGGCAGCATGGTAGGTGAATTTGGTGATGCACAATTTATTGCTTTGAAAGATGGGTAATATACAGATAGGTCAAATAGATGGGTTAGGTGATGGTGGGCAAAAGGGTTTTAAGCTTGATGTGGAGGACTAAATTCTTGAGAACAGTAGAAACTCACACAAAATTGTATTTAAGGAAGGTTGATAAAGCAGTGGGCCATCAAGAGCCTGAAATAGGATTATGATTAGAGATGAGAGACTATAAAACTATATTTGTCTACAAGTAATGACATGGGAGCCATAGGGTGCAGAAGAAAGGTGATAGCCTAAAAAGAAAGAGGCAGATTCAAAAAAGATTTTGTGAAGAATCATTGAAATTCAGATGTGAGGCATAATTGGCTAAATGAAGGGATGATAGTAGGAGGAATCTAAAAATTAGTTCTGCTGGAATGTGTATCCGTAAACTTTTCTCTTTAAATTATATTTTCATAAAATAGTCAAAGATCTTAACTTATCTTTCCAAATACATGGCACTAACATCTAGAAGGTTGCAGCAAATATATTAATAATGGAGAGAAATAAAGAAGTAATTGAGATTGGAAATGGGGAAAAGAGACTGATGGGAAAGCAGGACTGGATATTTCCCCTCTATAGTCTTGAGAGAGAAAAAGAAACTGCCAAGCACACTGAGGCTTCAGTTTTGCATCCCTATGTCCACGAGTGTGAAGAGCCAAGCTGGAGCCAGGTCAGAAGTTTCTGATGAGTTCTTACATGGATTAGATTCATCACTGCAGCCCTAAAGCTCTGTAACCCTACATTGCTAGAGAGGTGGTTGAAGAAATACGATAGCAAGGTCTTCCTTTAATAGCACACATTTCTTGTTTCCTCTGTGCCAGGCAGTCTTCAAAGACCTTTATGTGTTTTCATTTGGTCATCACAATACTTCTCTGTGGTCAATATCCTTATTATTCCCTATTTTGTAGGCAAAGAATCTGAGACCCAGTGACGTTAAATAACTTCATGTATGTTACAAAGCTGATGAATGTTAGATATGACATTATCTAACATTTATCTGACAATTATCCTGAGTCAAATGAGCCAGTGCTGCTCACCCGAAGCTTTTTCTACAGCAGATATCAAAAGCACACTGAATTACTAAGAACCCCATTAAAATCAGAATGCGAGAGTCAATGAAGTGCAATCGTTGGATTACACATTTGTATTATATAATATTGATACTTACTCTTGTATTTTCCCCTAATATCTATTTTACTTTTTTCCCTTGGCTTACTTTTCTTTTTCTCCTTTACCTTTAGCTTCTCTTCTTTTCTCAGTTATTTTTAAGGCCTCAGGCAACCATTTTGCCTTTTTGCATTTCTTTTTCTTGGGGATAGTCTTGATCCCTGCCTCCTTTACAGTGTCACAAACCTAAGAGAAAAGGAAAGATATACCCATTTGAATGAAGTGTTCCAATAGCAAAGAGAGATAAGAAAGCCTTCCTCAATGATCAATGCAAAGAAATAGAGGAAAACAATAGAATGGGAAAGACTAGAGGTCTCTCCAGGAAAATTAGAGATACCAAGGGAATATTTCATGTAAAGATGAGCAAAATAAAGGACAGAAATGGTATGGACCTAACAGAAGCACGAGATATTAAGAAGATGTGGCAAGAATACATAGAAGAAGATCGAGACAAAAAAGATCTTCATGATCCAGATAACCACAAAGGTGTGATCACTCACACAGTGGGCATTAGGAAGCATCACTATGAACAAAATTAGTGGAGGTGATAAAATTCCAGTTGAGCTATTTCAAATCCTAAAAGATGATACTGTGAAAGCACTGTGCTCAATATGCCAGCAAATTTGGAAAATTTGGAAGACTCAGCAGTGGCCACAGGACTGGAAAAGGTTAGTTTTCATTCCAATCCCAAAGGCAATGCCAAAGAATATTCAAACTAATGTACAATTGCTCTCATCTCACACGTAAGCAAAGTAATGCTCAAAATTCTCCAAGCCAGGCTTCAACAGTCCGTGAACCATGAACTTCCCGATGTTCAAGCTGGATTTATGAAAGAGGAACGAGATCAAATTCCCAACATCCGATGGATCATTGAAAACGTAAGAGAGTTACAGAAAAACATCTGTTTCTGCTTTATTGACTATGCCAAAGCCTTTGACTGTGTGGCTCATAACAAACTGTGGAAAATTCTTAAATGGGAATACCTTACCTAGAGGTAAGTCTGCCTTACCTACCTCCTGCGAAATCTGTATGCAGGTCAAGAAGCAGCAGTTAGAACTGGACATGGAACAACAGACTGGTTCCAAATTAGGAAAGGAGTATGTCCAGGCTATATATTGTCACCCTGCTTATTTACTTATATGCAGAGTACATCATTCAAAATGCCAGGCTGGATGAAACACAAGCTAGAATCAAGATGCAGTTAACACCACCTTTATGGCAGAAAGTGAAGAAGAACTAAAGAGCCTCTTGATTAAAGTGAAAGAGGAGAGTGAAAAAGTTAAAACTCAACATTCAAAAAACTAAGATCATGGCATCTGGTCCCATCACTTCGTGGCAAATAGATGGGGAAATAATGGAAACAATAAGAGATTATTTTGGGGGGCTCCAAATCTCTTCAGATGGTCACTGCAGCCGTGAAATTAAAAGACACTTACTCCTTGGATGAAAAGCTATGGCAAACCTAAACAGCATATTCAAAAGCAGAGACATTAGTTGTCAGCAAAGGTCCATCTAGTCAAAGCTATGGTTTTTCCAGTAGTCATGTATGGATGTGAGAGTTGGACCATAAAGAAAGCTGAACACAAAAGAATTGATACTTTTGAATTTTGGTGTTGGAGAATAATCTTGAGAGTCCCTTGGACTGCAAGGAGATCCAGCCAGTCAATCCTAAAGGAAATCAGTCCTGAATATTCATTGGAAGGACTGATGCTAAAGTTGAAACTCCAATACTTTGGCCACCCGATGTGAAGAACTGACTCACTAGAAAAGACACTGATGGTGGGAAAGATTGAAGGTAGAAGGAGAAAGGGATGATAGAGGATGAGATGATTGGATGACATCATCAGCTGGATGGACATGAGTCTGAGCAAGCTCTGGGAGCTGGTGATGGACAGAGAAGTCTGGTGTGCTGCAGTCGAAAGAGTCAGACATGATTGAATGACAGAACTGAACTGAACCTGGCTTACCTGTTTCCATCTATGGACCTTGGGCTGTCTGTATCCTGGGATTGGTTGCTAAATTAGTGAGAAGCAGGGATACAAAGCATCCTGGCTGAGGCCTAAAGCATCAATAGCTTATTGTGACTGCAGTTTTTATTTCATAGCCTCCAGACTGGCTCCCTGCTTCCCTGGAGGCTCAGTGGTAAAGAATCTGCCTGCAATGTGAAGACACAAGAGACACAGTTTCCATCCCTGCATGTGAAAGATCCCCTGGGGACAGAAATGGTGACCCACACCAGTATTCTTGCCTGGAGAATCCCATGGACAGAGGAGTCTGGTAGGCTACAGTCCACAGCATCACAAAGAGTTGGACGTGACTTAGTGACTAAGCACGCGCACACACACAGGCTAGCTTCCTAACTTTCTTGTATCCTCTTTCCGGATAGATTAAATTCCTGATACTCAACGTGTCACGTGTGGACTAGGAGCATTGGTATTACCTGGGAACTTGTTAGAAGTGCAGAATTTCAGATCCCATGCCAGGAAGGTAGAATCTGCATTTTAATAAGATTGCCAGGTAGTGTATATGTATATTAACATTTGAGAGGCACTGATCTAAGTGGTTTTTATTTATTTCTAACATGTCAGTGTAGTATCTGATTTCAAATGTGATTTCTGACCCACAAGGTAAACTGTTTCTGGCACTTGGGATCTGTTGGTTTATAGATACCTACTTTGTTGTTCAGTTGCTCAGTCGAGTACAGCTCTATGCAACCTCATAGACTGCAGCATGCCAGGCTACTCTGTCCTTCACCATCTCCCAGAGCTTGCTCAAAGTCATGTCCATTGGGTCGGTGATGCCATCCAGCCATCTCATCCTCTGTCATCCCCTTCTCCTCCTACCTTCAATCTTTCTCAGCATCAGAGTCTTTTGTAATGAGTCAGCTCGTCACATCAGATGGCCAAAGTATTGAAGCTTCAACTTCAGCATCAGTCCATCCAATGAATATTCAGGGTTGATTTCCTTTAGGATTGACTGATTTGATCTCTTTGGAGTCCATGGGCCTCTTGAGTCTTCTCCAACACTACAGTNCAGAGTCTTTTGTAATGAGTCAGCTCGTCACATCAGATGGCCAAAGTATTGAAGCTTCAACTTCAGCATCAGTCCATCCAATGAATATTCAGGGTTGATTTCCTTTAGGATTGACTGATTTGATCTCTTTGGAGTCCATGGGCCTCTTGAGTCTTCTCCAACACTACAGTTCAAAAGTATCAATTCTTTTGTGCTCAGCCTTCTTTATGGTGCAACTCTCACATCCTAGTTTCTCAAATACATCCCTGTCCAGACTTTTAAAATGTGCCTATTTCTCAAGTTTTCCATTCCTAATTTCTTATTCTGTCTCCTCTGTGGTCTTCCACAGAAGATATATAAATATCTCTCTCTATATATCATATATATGAGATATATATAGATATAGATATTTATGTATGTTGATATATATAAATATATATACAGACAAACAGATCATGTATCTGTAAGTTATGTAGTATTTCCCTTTAACGTGTTAACTTTTTTTTGTCCAACATCATAACACTTTTCTCAGCAGGTGAAATTTATAAGTGCCATTGTAGTCTTTTAAGAAGGACTTCCCTGGTGGCTCAGACTATAAAGAATCTGCCTTCAAAGCAGGAGACTCGGATTCAATTCCTGGGTTGGAAAGATCCCGTGGAGAGGGAATACAATCTGAAATTCTGCACTTCTAACAAGTTCCCAGGTAATGCCAATGCTCCAATATTCTTGCCTGGAGAATACACAGAAGAACTATACAAAAAAGTCTTAATGACCCAGATAACCATGATGGTGTGGTCACTTATCTAGAGTCAGACATCCTGGAGTGTCAAGTCAAGTGGGCCTTTGGAAGCATTACTACAAACAAAGCTAGTGGAGGTGATGGACTTCCAGCTGAGCTGTATAAAATCTTAAAAGATAATGTTGTTAAAGTGATACACTCAATATATCAGCAAATTTGGAAAACTCAGCAGTGGCCACAGGACAGGAAAATGTTGGTTTTCATTCCAATCCCAAAGAAGGGCAATGCCAAAGAATGTTCAAACTGCCATAGAATTTCTCTCATTTCCCATGCTGGTAAGATAATGCTCAAAATCCTTCAAGCTAGGCTTTAGCAGTATGGGAACCAAGAACTTCCAAATGTACAAGCAGGCTTTAGAAAAGGCAGAGGAACCAGAGATCAAATTGCCAACATTTGTTGGATCATAGAGAAAACAAAGGAATTCCAGAGAAATATCTGTTTCTATTTCATTAACTATGCTAAAGCTTTTGACTGCACGTATCACAACAAACTGGTAAATTCTTAAAGAGATGGGAATACCAGATCACCTTACCTGTCTCCTGAAAAACCTGTATGTGGGTCAAGAAGCAACAGTTAGAACCTTACAGGTAACAATAGACTGGTTCAAGACTGGGAAAGGAGTACATCAAGACTGTATATTGTCACCCTGCCCATTTAACTTAAAGGCAGAGTACATCATGCAAAATGGTGGGCTGGTTTGACAAAATTCAATGCCCATTTATGACACCTCCAGAAAGCAGGAATAGAAGGAACATACCTCAACATAGTAAAAGCCATATATGATAAACCCACAGCAAACATTATCCTCAATCGTGAAAAACTGAAAGCATTTCCCCTTAAAGTTAAGAACAAGACAAAGGTGCCCACTCTCACCACTACTATTCAACATAGTTTTGGAAGTTTTAGCCACAGCAANCAGGCACTCTATCTATCAGATCTAGTCCCTTAAATCTATTTCTCACTTCCACTGTATAATCATAAGGAATTTGATTTAGGTCATACCTGAATGGTCTAGTGGTTTTCCCTACTTTCTTCAATTTAAGTCTGAATTTGGCAATAAAGAGTTCATAATCTGAGCCACAGTCTGTTCCTGTTCTTGTTTTTGTTGACTGTATAGAGCTTCTATATAGAGCAATGTATAGAGCTTGGAATTCCATTGCCTCCACTAGCTTTGTTGATAGTGATGCTTCCTAAGGGCCACTTGACTTCATACTCCGGATGTCTGGCTCTAGGTGAATGATCACTCTTTTGTGGTTATCTGGGTCATTAAAATGTTTCTTATATTGTTCTGTGTATTCTTGCCACCTCTTCTTAATATCTCTGCTTCTGTTAAGTCCATACCATTTCTGTGCTTTACTGTGCCCATCTTGGCATGAAATGTTCCCTTGCTATCTTGAATTTTCTTGAAGAGATTTCTAGTCTTTCCCATTTTGTTTGTTTTCCTCTATTTCTTTGCATTGATCACTGAGGAAGTCCTTCGAGACTCTCTTGCTATTCTTTGGAAGGAACTCTGCATTCAGATGGGTATATCTTTCCTTTTCTCCTTTGCCTTTAGTGTCTCTTCTTTTCTAAGGTATTTGTAAGGCTTCCTCAGACAACCATTTTGCCTTTTTGCACTTCTTTTTCTTGGAGATGTTTTTGATCACCACCTCCTGTACAATTTTACAAACCTACATCCATAGCTCTTCAGGCACTCACTCTGTCAGATCTAATCCCTTGAATCTATTGTTCAGTTCCACTGTATAGGCTTAAAGGATTTGATTTATATCATACCTTAATGGTCTAGTGGTTTTCTCTGCTTTCTTCAACTTAAGTCTGAATTTTGCAATAAGGAATTCATGATCTGAGCCACAGTCAGCTCCTGGTCTTGGTTTTGCTAACTGTATAGAGCTTCTCTATCTTCAGCTGCAAAGAATATAATCAATCTGATTTCAGTATTGACCATCTGGTGATATCCATGTGTAGAGTCATCTCTTGTGTTGTTGGAAGAGGGTGTTTGCTATGATGAGTGTGTTCTCTTGGCAAAATTCTGTTAGCCTTTGTCCTGCTTCATTTTGTACTCTATGGCCAAAGTTGCCTGTTACACCAGGTATGTATTGACTTCCTACTTTTATGTTCCACTTCCCTGTGATGAAAAGTACGTCTTTTTTTTTTTTCTTTATGTTAGCTCCAGAAGGTGTTTTTGTCTTCATGGAATCATTCAACTTCAGCTTCTTCCACATTAGTGGTTTGAGACATAGACTTAGATTGGTGTTGTATTCAATGGGTTGCCTTGGAAACAAACAGAGATCATTTTGTCATTTTTGAGATTACACCCAAGTACTGCATTTTGGACTCCTTTATTGACTGTGAGTGCTACTCCATTTCTTCTAAGTGATTCTTGCCGAAGGTAGTACATTTAATGGTCATCCGAATTAAATTTGCCCATTCCTGTCCATTTTAATTCACTGATTCCTAATATGTTCACTCTTGCCATCTCCTGTTTGACCAGGTCGAATTTGCCTTGATTCACGGACCTAACATTCCAGGTTCCAAAGCAGTATTTTTCTTTACAGCATCAGACTTTACGTTCATCAACAGTCACATCCACAACTAGGTGTTGTTTTTGCTTTGACTTCATCTCGTCATTCTGTCTGAAGTTATTTCTCCACTATCTCCAGTAGCATATTGGGCACCTAATGACCTGGGGAATTCATCTTTCAGTATCATATTGTTTTGCCTTTTCATGCTGTTCATGGGGTTCTCAAGGCAAGAATACTGAAGTGGTTTGCCGTTCCCTTTTCCAGTAGACCATGTTTTGCCAGAACTCTCCACCATGACCCATCCACCTTTGGTGGCCCTACACAGCATGGCTCACAGTTTCATTGAATAAGACAAGGCTGTGATCCAAGTTATCAGTTTGGTTAGTTTTTTATAATTTTTGTTTCCATTCTCTCTGCCCTCTGAAGGATAAGAATAAAAGGCTTCTAGAAGCTTCCTGATGGGAGGGACTGGCTGTGGGGGAATCAGGGTCTTGCTCTGGTGGGCAGGGCCATGCTCAGTAAATCTTTAACCCAATTTTCTGTTGATGGATTTGGCTGTGTTCCTTCCCTGTAGTTTGGCCTGATGCCAAACTGTGGTTGGGATAGTGGTAGTTATGGTGACCTCCTTCAAAAAGATTTATGCCTGCATGCTGGACTGTTGTATTCAGTGCCCTTGACCCCACGGCATGCCACTATCGATCCACACCTCCACCAGAGACTCCTGGACACTCACAGGCAAGTCTGGCTCAGTCTTTTGTGGGATCACTGCCCCTTTCTCCTGGTCCTGGTGAGCACAAGGTTTATTTATGCCCTTCAAGAGTCTGTTTTCCCAGTCCTGTGGAAGTTCTGTAATCAAGTTCTACTGGACTTCAAAGCCAATTTTCCCTGGGGTTCTCAGTCTCTTTGCTGGATCCCTAGGTTGGGAAATCTGTTGTGGGCCCTAGAACATTTGCAACAGTATGAGATGAGATGAGATGAGATGAGAGTTGAATGTAGATAGGACATACCCAACATTCTTAGCAGTAGGATCAGCATTTTTTCATTTAATTAATCACAAAACCTATTCACTTTTGATTTTACTACCAGAAATTTCCTCTCATTCCTCCTTTCCTACTCAATGATTAGAGCTCAGTCTTGGCTTGCATTAGTTCCATCCCAGGCCTATATCAGTACTGTTATATTAAGGATTTTTGAATATGGCTTGGATTTTTTTCTGCTTCAATAGTTAGATTTTAGGCAGAATTCCTAAGGAAAACAGATATTGAGCACTTTTGGATGTGAGGGCATTAAAGTGACTTGACATGTTAATAAAAAGTGTTTGTTCTACAGGGATTATCAAAGAACAGTCTTATTTAAAGTCTGAGCCATTTAGTAGGTACAGCTCGTCTTAAAAACAGAAGTTTCTCTATTTCCACTTTGGTACTTTTTGTTTGTTTGTTTTGTTTTTTGAGTATATACATATCTAGACTAAATAGTTCAGAGCTTATAGAGGTGTGAAGACATGGCATTTATTAAGGATTAAAATAGTCTTCTGATTTATTGCTTTGGAAGTGAGTAGGTCCAAAGGCATACTCTGGGACATGTTAATAGTGCTCATTGTTCACTTTCTTGTATTCACTTAAAACTTTAGCATCTGTATCATAGGCTTTCCTTCCATCTCAGTCTCTGCCATTGTTCTCCCTGGCTTTGGTAGACACATGGAAGGAACAGCTAAGAGCGTGGCTTTTTGCTTTAGGGCCCTCTTCATCTGCAGTCACCATCTCTTCCTTTGTAACTGAGCCACTGGCTCCCACGAATATACCACTGACCTTAAGTAGGAGAATAAACACCTTAACCCATGGGCTCTTTAACTTAAATATACTACTCTGTCTCACAGTCTCTTCTTTCCCCAGTGAAGTTATTGACTACGTCTAATCATTCTTTGACCTCATCTGCAACTTCAGTCTGTGGACTGTATATTTCTTTCAATCCATCAGCCTTTGTGTTTCTTCTTTAATCCATCAGCCATTGTCTTGCCTCTCTCTCTTCCACATTCCATACATTAAGTTTCCTTCCACATCTAACATTTTCTTTCAACTATTTGGCAAAACTCAATGAAAATGAATGTTTTACTCATGTTTTTTGCACCTACATCTGAACAGTATGGCACTCTGGGTGAGTGTCATACAACAGGCTGGTTGGTTCCCCAGTCCATCTTTTACAGTGACTTCAAATGGACTATCAACATTGCAGGCCACATTTCTCAGGTCAAGGGCACTCCCAGGACAGTCAGTGGTGGGAGGGATTGATCTAGGTAGAAGAAGAAACAGCTCCCCTTGTTATAACAGGAAGCATGGTGCTAGGATGGATGAAGCTATAACTGTGTGTGTAAGTTGACAGAGTGAAAACGAAATATATAGAAGGATAACCATCCCATAAATAATGTATAAACATCAGCCAAACCATGGATTATTTTTGTGTCAGATTAGTCTTTTCTATGAAGAAAGGTCGTTAACTTTACTTTCTGTTATAAATTGTTCTCCATAAGTGAATTGAGAAATTTTTGTTCAAATTTCTAGTAAAGAAAATTTGCTGAAACATAGCTTCTAGTCACAAATACAAAACTGTATTTGACAAATGGGAGATAGCACCAGCAGGTAAACTCAGCTGCAACATTAAGTCTTGGGAGCCAAGCATTTTCCTTCCACTTCATCTTTCAATGGATGATCCTAAAGCATCATTTTGATCATATCACTTTTCTTCTATAAACCTTTCATAGGTCCGATTGCCCACTCTGTTATGTCTCAAAATAACAAAACATGATTTTCAAAGCCACTTATAATTTGATTCCACTCAACCTATTCAATATTATAACTTACTGTATGCAGCCTTATTTTTAAGGCTGGTCCATTTCATTACCTGTCTCCTTATTCCCTCTCCCTACATCTCTGTTTATGAATCTGCCGGCCAGTTTGACTTGGAAACAACCACAAACTGGGAAATATAGGTAGAGAGGGAATTTACCCATACAGAACCACCTAATCCATCGTCATGAGGCAGAATCAGCCCCTGACCTTAGATATGAAATTTGGAGAGAGGAGCATGGTCAAGGAGAGAACATGGGTATGGCTGAGATGGACTCACAGAGCTAAAGTCCAGGAAGGTCATTGAGATTGGTCATGATAAAAATTCAGGTTGTTAATTATCATACATTTTCCTCTGTGATCATTCCCTTTGGCTTTTGGGAGGGAACAATTCTCATGTCAGGTTGGAGGGCAAAAGATACCAAATTCTCAACCCATAAATTGAAAATGCCATGGTCCATTTCTCTGTTGTTAATAGAGAAAAGTTTGAAAATGAACTGCTAATACATCTTCATCCTTGCCCTGCCTCTTTTCTCTTCATTCCCATCCTCAGACTTAAAAACAAACAAAAAAACCTTTCAAGCTAAAGTGCAGAAGTTCTAGTGATGAAACAAGAAGGGTTAAAAATTAGCATGGGGGCTCAGCACTGTTTATTTGAGTTTCTGAGGGGTCTTCTTTGTAAAGAAGAACATGATGGAATCTCACTTTGGGGATTGCGTTCCTATTCTGCCATTAGCAGCCTTACAGAGAGGATGGGTAGAGGTATGAGCGACAGAGTGAGTGCACTCATCAGCACCAGCTCTCCCGAGGGCACCAGAGAGATGTGGCAGTACCTTTGAACTCATGTACTGCCCTCACAAAAGACATGGAAGGGCCAATGGGGGCCTAGTGAACCCCAATGGGGCTAGAATTCAGGAAGAAAAGACTGTTGATTGATCTGTTTTTACCTGGTGACCAGACACTGGCAGAAACGCAGACACCTCTGTGGACCTTTTTCTGCAGAGATAGGGACCTAGAGGCTGGAAGCCCTGGAGAGGAACAAGATTTGAGTGTTCAAGGGCAAGGGCCTGGCAACAACAGAAAGACTAAGAGAGTACTGCAATAATAGCCTGAAGGTAACACTCTGGGGATAGAGCAGGATAAAGGCAAAGCAAAGAAAACCCTGAGAGGGACAAGGTTTTTGTCTCTGAACTGAAGCTATGTTCTGGTTTTGCAGGGCTAAAACCCTGGTGGGCAAAGTGATAGAACTCAGCTGGGCATGGGGATTCTAGGGTAGAAGACGGCAGCCAGAAGTGAATGGGATGCATGACTGACACCACAGAGGTACGTGTGCATCTCAGCGGCGGCCAGGATAGAAGAGTGCAACTGTTAAGGTGACCCCAGCTGCTTGATGGCCAATATCTCCTCCAGTTTTGGTCAAGCCCCTAAGTAGTGATCATAGAAACAGATATTATTTCACGGGGCAAGATTGGGCAGGAAGCATTCTGAACTAATTCTTTTTAACAAGGGATGTCTGAGTTTACACTGTTTTCTACCATGTAGAAAAATGAGAACTTGAAAGTCAAATTGTTAGACTGAAAAAAAATTACTTTTGTAAAAATGAATGTGTAACTTTAAAGGTGAATACAATATATGTTGTAAGAAACAGGTGAAGAGCAACGTAAACATAACTTACCTTTGGGAACAGGTCCAGAAGCATAATATGCATTGAACTCAATGGACCCACACTTAGGATTGATTCATGAAAAACACAAATTATTCAGAAGCTCAAGAGATATCTTTATTTTGAACACTTAAACATTCTGAGAGTGCTTGAATGGTCCATTAGATCTTAAAAGGGCATAAAGGGCTCAGTTGAATTCCAACCTTCCTGCCACTGATGGTAGAACAGATTGCACTCATATGCCTGATACGGTTATGATTGAACAGAAGGAAATCCTGGCTAGAGGTGGAAGGAAATTAAAGGGGCTGGAGTCAACTTTAGGTTCAGGATTCAGGTCCTAGGCTAGCTTCACCAATAACCTAAAACTGTAGAGAAGTTTCTCTTTCCTTACCTGTAAGATGAAAGGAGTTGATTCATGGTGTTTCTCTGATTTTAGGTGTTTAAGAGTGATAGGAGGCAGTGTGTGTGGCAGCAGACATGAAGGTATAAGCTTTACTTTTCAATAAATAAAAATCATGAATGGGACTGATCTTATTTCCTGTTCTCCCTTTGGGGCTCTAGGTAAACAGAAATAGAAAAACTCTGACATCTGGCATGCTTTTCTCCCTGACCTCTGGTTCTACAAACACTTGAGATTTAGAATATTTAAAAAGCCACCTCAAACTGGAACTAATCCCTAGTTGATTTCAGGGCCTCCTTTTTGTGATTTCCCTTGGATGAGAAAACAGTGGTAGCACAGTGCTGACTATTGGTTTCTAATTTTAGACAATCTTAGAGGAAGGCACTTCAGCACACACGTTCATTCAACAGGTCATTCCTTCCTTATGTGGAAAACCTCTCCCCCTCTTATCTGGATCCTCAACACTCTGTCCGTTTCTA
Source organism: Neotragus moschatus (assembly GCA_006410615.1). Lineage (NCBI taxonomy): Eukaryota > Metazoa > Chordata > Mammalia > Artiodactyla > Bovidae > Neotragus > Neotragus moschatus. The sequence continues at coordinate 1,962,790 of SJYA01003144.1, read as the reverse complement.
ACTTCCTCACATAAGTGATGTGCTAATGGGCTTAGTGCTACATGGAACTTTTCTGACAATGTAGATGGTAAACTATACAGAGTAAACTCAGGGGCCTGTTGACTTTGATAGCAGAGTTCAAAAAAAGAGACCCTTCCTGCTGCTTTACAAGCACCTACCTGTGTAAACAGACACTCAGGTGAAGAGCACACCCAACAGAGGGAGTAAAGATGGACAAAGTAACCCCTTGACCTGAGAAAAGAGAAACAAAAGAACTCAAAGGTGAGTTCTTGGAAATAAACCATGGAAAGGAGCCAGGATGATAATGTTGTGTATAATTTTACTCTGGGGAGAATGTCATTTCTGTGGGTATGATTTTTCTACCAACCTGTTTTGAACATCAGTGTATAGAGGGTTTGGAGAACTTTTTGAAATTCATCTTGCTATCATCATTTACAAAATCACTCATTATTGTTATACTGTATAAAAAGAAGAGAGCATATAATGCCAGATGTTGCAAGTTCATCCACTCTCTAGAAATATGGGATACGCTATCCCCCTCTTCCCCTCAGCCTCCAGGGTAGGTGATCATAGTGAGTAATTATAGTAAGCAAATGCCAGTACTTAGAAATTCTGCAAATAACTCAAGTGAGATTTACACTGGATTATTTTAAAGGTCAGTAGATACAAATGATTCACAAAATCTACCACTGATGGAGTGGTAAGTCCTTGAAATATGAAATCTTGTGCTGATTTCTTCTGCACAAGGAAGAAAATAGGGAAAATCACAAGCTTTTGGCAAAGGTCAAAAGAAGAGGATCTCAAACTAAATTCTCATCTATCAAGAAGCAGTGCCTTAGAACTTTTCGTTAGTGCTGAGCAAGTCTCTCGGTTTGGAGAAGATTCATCCTTACAAACCTTTCAGCTCCTCCTACAGGCAGAAGCTCCCCTCTGTTCCTTCTGTGGGATTTGCTCTTCAGAGTTTGGTCAGGGGGCATCTTCCTTTTGGACTTCTTGCTTTGTGGTTAGAAGATCTTTTTTGAATGGCCTGATCTATGCTGCAAGAGGCTGTGTATCCAGGCTGCTCTTATTTACCACTACTGTGATCTAGATAGAAGCTCGTTTGCTTATCAGATTGCTTCATGGTGAACATTCAGTATGATGTGACGTCCATTGTGGTGATCTTGTTTAGTCACATCCGACTCGGTGACCTCCGTCGGCTGTAACCTGCCAGGTTCCTCTGTTCATGGGATTTCCCAGGAAAAAATACTGGAGTGGGTTGCCATTTCCTTCTGCAGGGGACCTTCCCAACCCAGGGATCGAATCCATGTCTCCTGTATCGGCAGGTAGATTCTTCACCACTAGGCCACCAGGGAAGCCTGGTGATCTTGTTAGTTGTGCAGAAAATTTGTTAGAAATTAGATAGCTTCTCCCTGGTGTGCCCTTGTTGAACAGCCTTGCTCACCTTATTCGGAGGTTAAAAGCGTGATGAAATGCGTGTTTGTGTTCTTGTTTCCATTTCCTATATGCTGGTGTTGTGAAAAAGAAAAACCTTTTCCATCTGTCACTAGAACGGAGAGGTGACCATGGTGGCATCAATTTTTTAGGGCAAGTATCTCCTCCTTCCAAATGTGAAAATTTCCCATTGCAATTTTATTGTAGAGTGTGTTAGAGGTCTTTTAAATGCTAACTAGCACATTGGCCCATTTTTGCTGCAGCTGTTGCTACAGCAACCAGCAGTGTGCTGCTGTAGCCTGAGGGCCCCTGGCTTTAGCTACATTGCTTATCTTTTACTTTCTGCTCCTGTTTGCTTCTCCAGTCCACTCCTGCAAACTTTGACCAGTGGAGATGGGAGCCATGTTTTCTACAACATCTTTGGGCTGATAATCTGAGACATGTTATATATAGTTCCTCAGGGAGTTCCCAGCTATGGTTGCCAGACAAAATACAGGATTCCTAGTTAAATTTGAACATCAGAATAAACAATAGATACTTTTTCAGGTAGAAATATGTCCCAAATATTGCATTGAATTTGGTTTGCTAGTATTTTTTGGAGAATTTTTGCATGTATGTTCATCAGGGATATTGAACTGCAGTTTTCTTCTTTTGTAGTGTCCTTATCATGCTTTGGTATTTGGATAATGCTGACCTCATAAAATGAGCTTGGAAGTGTTCTTTCCTCTTAAGTATTTAAAGAGTTTGTAAAAGATTTGTGGGTTGTATGAGTCTAGGAATATATTTATTTCTAGGTTATCCAGTTTGTTGGTATATATTCGTTCATAGTAGTCTCTTGTGAGCCTTTGTATTTCTGTGGTATCAATTGTAATATCTCCACTTTCATTTATAATTTTCTTTATTTGATCCTCTCTATTTTTTCTTGCTGTAAACTTAGTTAAAGGTTTATACATTTTTAAAAAAAATCTTAAAGAAACCTCAACTCTTAGTTTTGTTGATCTTTACTATTGTCTTCTAGTTTCTGTTTTACTTATTTATATGCTAATCTTTATTATTTTCTTATGCTAATTTCAGAGCTTAGTTTTTCATTTTTTTCTAGTTCCTTGAGGTATAAAGTTAGGTTGTTTCATATCTTTCTTTTATTATACACACTTATCTCAATAAACTTAACTTTTAGGACTTCTTTTGCTGCATCTCATAAGTTTTAGTATGTTGTGTTTCTGTTTTTGTTTGTCTGAGGGTATTTTTGTATTTTCTTTTTGATTTTTTCTTTGACCCTTTGGTTGCTTAGGAGAATGTGTTTAATTTTCAGATATTTGTGAAGTTTTCAGTAGTCTTTACAACTGAGTTCTAATTTCATAATATTGTGGTCAGAATAGATACTTCATGATACCAGTTTTTAAAGAGTTGTTAACATTTGTTTTGTGTGAACATATGGGCTATCCTGGAGCATATTCCATATTTTTGAGAACAATGTGTATTATGTGCTGTTGGATAGAATGTTCTGTACATGTCTGTTAGGGCTACTGGGTGTATGAAAGTGAAAGTCACTCAGTTGTGTCCAAGCTCTTTGCGACCCCATGGACGATACAGTCCATGGAATTCTCCAGGCCAGAATATTGGAGCAGGTAGCCATTCCCTTCTCCAGGGAATCATCACAACCCAGGGATTGAACTGGAGTTTCCTGCATTGCAGGCTGATTCTTTACCAGCTGAGCTACCAGGGAAGCCCATTTGGTGTATATATACTGTTTTCTTATAGATTTTCTGCCTAGATGAGCTATCCATTATGGAAAGTAGGATATTGAAGTCTCCTACTGTTACTGTATTGTTGTCTATTTTCCTCTTCAGTTTTCTAAATATTTGCTTTAAATCTTTAGATGCTCCAATTTTGGGTGTATGACTGTTTATAATTGTTGTAACCTCTCAGTGAATTGACTCCTTTAACACTATAGTGACCCCATTTGTCTCTTGTGATCAGTTTTGACTGAAAGTCCATTTTGTATGATAAAAAATAAGGGCATTCCTGCTCTCTTTGTGTCATCATTTACGTGATTATCCTTTTCTATCCCTTCACTTTCGGTCTGTGCATGTCCTTAACACTAAAGAGTCTCTGGTAGGCAGTATATTGTTGGGTCTTGGTGTTTTGTTTGCTCAGCCACTCAGTGTTCTTTGGAGAATTTAATCTATTTACACTTAAAGTGATTACTGATGACTAAATTACTAAATTTAGTAATTATTAAATTTACTAATTCAGTTCAGTTCAGTTTGGTCGCTGAGTCGTTTCCGACTCTTTGTGATCCCATGAATCGCAGCACACCAGGCCTCCCTGTCTATCACCAATTCCCGGAGTTTACTCAGACTCACGTCCATCGAGTCGGTGATGCCATCTAGCCATCTCATCCTCTGTCGTCTCCTTTTCCTCCTGCCCCCAATCCCTCCCAGCATCAGGGTCTTTTCCAATGAGTCAACTCTTCACATGAGGTGGCCAGAGTACTGGAGTTTCAGCTTTAGCATCATTCCTTCCAAAGAACACCCAGGACTGATCTCCTTCAGAATGGACTGGTTGAATCTCCTTGCCGTCCAAGGGACTCTCAAGAGTCTTCTCCAACACCACAGTTCAAAAGCATCAATTCTTTGGCACTCAGCTTTCTTCACAGTCCAAATCTCACATCCATACATGACCACTGGAAAAACTATAGCTTTGACTAGACTGACCTTTGTCAGCAAAGTAATGTCTCTGCTTTTTAATATGCTGTCTAGGTTGGTCATAACTTTCCTTCCAAGGAGTAAGCGTCTTTTAATTTCATGGCTGCAATCACCATCTGCAGTGATTTTGGAGCCCCAAAAAATAAAGTCTGACACTACTTACTAATTACTAAAGTGATTAGTGAGGACTAACTATTGCCATTTTTCCTTCATTCTTGTCTTTATGATTTATCTTTTGTAGTGGTATGCTTTCATTTCTTTCACTTTCTTTTCCCATGTGTCTACTGGAAGTTTTTTTCCTTCCTGGCTTGCATCTCATTGAATAACTCTTAACAGTAAATCTGTTTCAGTAATTTAGTGAGACATAGGTAAAAGAAAGATATTGGAAACTGCAGGCAATCTGCTATAAGGGTAAATTATCTCTAAAATCATGCCGGTGGGAACTTACTTATTGTAACAAGGTAGGTAATAAAATAAACAAGAGTTAACATTATGCAATAATATTTAATGTCTTAAGATATGTCAGGCCTTATGCTAAATAATTTATCTGTCTTCTGCCACAGTACTCTTATGCAAAAGGCATTAAGTTGCTTATGTTTTATACTTAACATATTTGATCTAGGATTCTACAAGCAAGTGTAAGAACAAAAAGTCAAATCTAGGTATGTTTGAATTCAGAGTCCAAATGCCAGATTATTTGAGAAATAGGACACAGCTGATGGGAATGATCAGGGCCAGGTCTCTGGTAAGCAGAATAAAAAATTGTTGAAATTAGTTAAAGTAAATATAAAATTTATTTCAGCTTGTCTCTGTTTTTCTAACTAGGTACTAATGAAGTTTTGGTTTATAAAATTTGAAAAAGTGATTGTAAATCTTGCTTTGTCATAAATCATGTTCTGTTACAGATATACACACATAAAGGAAAACCTAAATCTTTTAACACAATTGATGTCCTGACTCCAGTTTGAAGCTTAATTTCCTATTTCAAGTCACCCATTTGGAATGTGTGTGGTTGGTTTGGTGACTAAGCTGATGAACTACAGTTGCTGCTTTGATAATGATTCAATCTCAGTTCAGTTACATCAAAAAAGAAAGAAAATTTCTACTCTTCAACAAACCTAGCAGAACAAAGTCACGTTAGGAGTAACATTATATATTAGAAAAAGTCTTTCCATGTTATTCCTGAGATAACAATAAAATAACTCTTTGGCATTGTCCTAATATAGGAGTCATTTTCTTTATGGTCTTTGAACTGTAACTTCTTCAATATCTTCAATGTTCGTAGGGAAGAGATAATGTTCATAGGTAACAAACACACAACAGCATTCTATTTCTGACTTCTATTATTGGCTCTTCAGCCCAAGAGAGAAAACCAAAACTTTATTTTAGAATGACTCTGATACCTGTTCTTCCACCATGGAGATGACCAACTTTGTATACAATATAAGACTTTTAAATTCTGTATTACTTCTTGGACTGAATTTTTTTTTAACAAATTATGCCTCCTATTAGCTTATTTCATTGGCAGTAAGTGTTTGTTTGTATGAATTGAATTGTTGTATGTTTTTGAAGAGAAACCTTACTAAGGTTGATGTATACATTTATTTTAAATATGTAGTTGTATTTTGTCTAGTAAAATTGACTTTCAGTAATGAGTATGTTGTGGGCAGAACAACTCAGGTCATTATTGTTGATTCTGTCTGGCACAGGCAGTAGGTATGTTTGACTTGTTCTTTGTTGATAGTATTTTGTAAGAGATTGAGTTGAACAACTGCAACCAAGGATCAATAATAACACCAGGATTTGAAAAACTCTGCTCAACTGTTAGGAATGAAGCTTGGAGTGACACAAACCTTGTTCAGAGAGTTTACTGTGTGATGGTGGAGAATTAATCTCTGACTGTAAACCTTCTTCTCTTTCCTTAATCAGATAAACTGTCTGGCCTAGAACACAGGTCTTTTCTTTTCACAGACAGCTCTATTTTCTTCCCATAAGACATTTTGTACTGCATAAGGACATGTTTCAGTCTAAGTGGAAAGCATCTTAGATTTGTATGATTTCATTCATCTCATAACAGTTATGAGAAAAAGAGAAAATTTCTATAAAGTGGTCATACTAGTTTTTTTAATTTATTTGGGATAAATCCGAGGTAAGAAAATAATTTGCATCTTCCTGCTTTGGTAAAGTATAACTATACTATTTTATTTATTTTTTTAAGGGATTTGTTTCAGTAGTTTTTCAATAGGGAATATAAGGAAAACTATTAACAAAATCACAAAATACCTCTTTACCACATCATTGTGTATAAGTGAAAGTTATAATGGTACAGGACATAGCTGTTAGTTTACAACATGGTAGTATATATTTTATTTTATGTTTTTGTTTTACTTGGTATTTGAGTTTTATGCCTTTTTCACATCTCTCTGTATAGCTGAGTATTTTTCAGGTAAAGAGATATTTTACTGTAATGGCACAGTTTTTATTCTTTTAAACCCATTATTGGATGTGACTTGAGCACAGAGGCACCAAGTGTTTGGCAATGAAATCACTTACCTTCTCTCCTGTTCTCTCCCTTCTTTCCTTCTCTCTTTTCTTTTTAATATTTTTAAACTGCTTGACTATGAGCTGTATAAATAAGTATATTTTTTATTATCACATCATAGGGACACAGCTTTATTACTTTTCTTATATTTTCCCTAATTGCTTTCTTAACAGGTTAGCCACTTTATCATATTTACTTTAAAACATTTTTTTTGCCTTATATATTAACTATATGTATATAATAATACGTATACAGATGGAGACATTTAAGAAAGGAAATGAGATATCCACTGCTGTGGTAGACAGCTTCTGATATCACTTTCAGTGATCTCCAACTCTTGACAACCCTAGTTTTGTAAATTCCTTCCCCTTAAGTAACTTGCTTCTAACTAATAGAATATAGTAACACTGAGGAGATGTCACTTTGGTGATTAACTAACAAAAGATTGTGATCTCTGACTTGCTAGCAGGCCATTGTTGGTTTTGATGAAGTAAGCTGCCATGTTGGCAAGGGACTGAGAGTGGCTTCTGGCGATATCCAGTAAGGAACCCTCAGTCCAGTACCACTTGGGAAAATGAAGCCTGCCAACAACCATGTGAGTTTGAAAGTGGATTCTTGCCTAATCAAGCCTTCAGGCCTGGTTGATAACATGATTATAACTTTGTGAGAGACTGAAGCAGAGGTCCTAACCAAGATGTGCCTGGATTCCTGACTCATAGAAATGGTGAAATAATAAAGGCATGTTTTTTGAAGCTGCTAAATTTGGGAGTAATTTGTTATACAGCAGCAGATAACTGATACAGTTGATAACAATTCTCAAGTCTTTTTTTCCAAGAAACAAATATATACATATTAATATTGGGATAATGTAAACATAATATTACATTCTAAATTTCTCCTAACATTTCCCTGATACTAAATAATTCTTCAAAACCAGATTTTTAATGGTGATATATGATTATATAAATTCATTGTAGTTAATAAAATGCTACATTATTATCAGTTTTTATAGTGGGACATAATTCTGTAGAAAAAAATCTATAGAAATATATGGCTTATCCATGATATTTTGTTTAGCCTATTAATCTGAAAGTGAATTACTTAGATAAAAAACATTTAAAGACCCATAAGTAATATTTACAAATTCCATTCTGGAATGATTGTTGTAATTTCTTATTCTCACCAGATATTTATGAAACAGTCATCTTCTTGTTATATATTGGCCAACATTGGAATTATAGTTATTTTTCTTAGCAATTTGAGAGATAAATTTTCTTATATTAATATGAATTTTGGTGTCTAACAAATTTGAACAAATTCTCACAGTTTTAATAGTCATGTAGGTATTCTGTTGTTAGTCGAATTCTGGCTCATATTTTGGTTATTTTTATACTTTACTGATTTTAAGAGCCATTTTATTTTAAGGATATCACTTTATTAAGTGCTTTATTAGTTAGTATGAAAATAGCCTTTTCTTATTAATGTATTGTACTTTAAAAGTCACTGCTTTTTAAAAACGAATTTATTTTGACTTCAGTGCTAGAGCAAAAGGGACCAGATATATTCACTGTTTTAACAACATTCTTCTCTCTGTCTGACTCATACACACACACATGCACCCACATTCATTGTTGGTATTTTACCTTGTAAAAATATTAACATCAGTCTTTTTAAAATCTGTGTCTATGTATAGTTCCTTTTATTTATTGAAGCACTGTGATATGTGGGCTTTCCTTGTGGCTCAGTGGTAAAGAATATGCCTGCCAATGGAGGAGCTTCAGGAGATGTGGGTTCAATCCCTGGGTGGATAAGATCCCCTGCAGAAGGAAATGGCAACCCATTTCAATACTCTTGCCTGGGAAATCCTATGGACAGAGGAGCCTGGCGGGCTACATACAGTCCGTAGGGTCGCAAAAGAGTCAGACATGATGAGCCACTAAACAACAACAACTGTGATATATATTATCTCATTTGATACTCAGCAACATTTTGTAGGTAGGCATAAGAGGTCTTACTATCCCAATTTCATTAATAGTTTCAACGAAGCTCAGAAAACTTAATTGACTCACGGTTATAGAGTTTAGTATTTGCTAGAGTTGGACAAACCATTTTCTGCCTTTGGATCCAATACTTTTTCTTCTCTGAACTCCATAGCCAGGATTATTTAGGTAGTGATGCCTGTAGACCAAAGATGTTTACAATGTGACATGTATTAACTCATTTGATCCTTACAACAATTTTTTAAGTAATAATTTCCTTATTTTTATACAAAAGACATAAGTCTCAAATATTTGCTTGCCTCAGTTATAAAACTAATAGAGGATATATTATCCAGCTGTTTAGTCAGTCAGTTCAGTCGCTCAGTCATGTCCGACTCTTTGTGACCCCATGAATTGCAGCATGCCAGGCTTCCCTGTCCATCACCAACTCCCGGAGTTCACCCAAACTCATGTCCATCGAGTTGGTGATGCCATCCAGCCATCTCATCCTCTGTTGTCCCCTTCTCCTCCTGCCCCCAATCCCTCCCAGCATCAGGGTCTTTTCCAATGAGTCAACTCTTCGCATGAGGTGGCCAAAGTACTGGAGTTTCAGCTTTAGCATCAATCTTTCCAATGAACACCCAGGACTGATTTCCTTTAGGATGGACTGGTTGGATCTTCTTGCCGTCCAAGGGACTCTCAAGAGTCTTCTCCAACACCACAGTTCAAAAGCATTAATCCTTTGGCAGTCAACTTTCTTCACAGTCCCAACTCTCACATTTATACATGACTACTGGAAAAACCATAGCCTTGACTAGACATACCTTTGTTGGCAAAGTAATGTCTCTGCTTTTTAATATGCTGTCTAGGTTGGTCATAACTTTCCTTTCAAAGAGTAAGTGTCTTTTAATTTCATGGCTGCAATCACCATCTACAGNCACATTTATACATGACTACTGGAAAAACCATAGCCTTGACTAGACATACCTTTGTTGGCAAAGTAATGTCTCTGCTTTTGAATATACTGTCTAGGTTGGTCATAACTTTCCTTTCAAAGAGTAAGTGTCTTTTAATTTCATGGCTGCAATCACCATCTACAGTGATTTTGGAGCCCGAAAACTAGAGTTCCAGAAAAACATCTATTTCTGCTTTATTGACTATGCCAAAGCCTTTGACTGCGTGGATCACAATAAACTGTGGAAAATTCTTTAAGAGATGGGAATACCACATCACCTGACCTGCCTCTTGAGAAACCTATATGCGGGTCAGGAAGCAACAGTTAGAACTGGACTTAGAGCAACAGACTGGTTCCAAATAGGAAAAGGAGTACGTCAAGGCTGTATATTGTCACCCTGCTTATTTAACTTATATGCAGAGTACGTCATGAGAAATGCTGGGCTGGAAGAAGCACAAGCTGGAATCAAGATTGCTGGGAGAAATATCAATAACCTCAGATATGCAGATGACACCACCCTTGTGTTAGAAAGTGAAGAGGAAGTAAAAAGCCTCTTGATGAAAGTGAAAGAGGAGAGTGAAAAAGTTGGCTTAAAGCTCAACATTCAGAAAAGGAAGATCATGGCATCTGGTCCCATCACTTCATGGGAAATAGATGGGGAAATAGTGGAAACAGTATCCAGCTGTTAGGCAGATTGTATTGAAAGCCTGGGATTGCACTTCTGGAATTTTAAAGTGATTTAATGCGTGGAATGAGTGGAATTTATTACAGAGCTATTTTCTTTTCATACTTCTGTTTTCCTATGGTCTTTTCCATTCTCTTCTGAGGACTCCTAAGGGTAAATGAAGTTTCACTGAAGCTGAATTTTTCACCTGGTTAACGCCTAGTCTTTGCTTAAGGCTTGTGTTAGGTGTTGCCTCCTCCAAGAAGCCTATCTTGAACTCTTTTTGTCCTTATTCAGACAGCATAGCACTTGTCTCACTGTGTTCTATTTATCTGTTTGGGTATGTAACTTAAAGTGCCTAACTACTATAAAATGTGAATTTCGAGACATCTCGGAGGACTGCTCATGGTTCGTTTTGAATTGTCCTTGTGAGCACAGCACCTGGCTCAGAGTTAGTGCTCAATAAGTGCTAAATGAACGAGTGAGGATGCCCAGAACCAGAGTGGGGCGCATCTGGCCCACCAGGCCTGCTGCAAAGCACAGGAATCTTAGGTGCTTGGGATGGACAGAGTCTCAGTATCTGTTTGTAGGGAATTCTCATAAAAAAGGTGCAGAAGAAAAATTTTTAAGAAAAATTATTTATTTCCATTTTTTATTTTACTTTATTTTACTTTACAATACTGTATTGGTTTTGCCATACATCATCATGAATCCGCCACAGGTGTACACGTGTTCCCAATCCTGAACCCCCCTCCCACCTCCTTCCCCATACCATCTCTCTGGGTCATCCCAGTGCACCAGCCCCAAGCATCCTGTATCCCGCATCGAACCTAGACTGGTGACTCATTTCTTATATGATATTATACATGTTTAGTCTCTCTTCTCTTTCAGTGTGGGATATCTATTTGAAGCTTTCAAAATAAATCAAGAAAATTAAGATAGCAACTTAACTATGACATGGATTCTGTAGGATTCTAATAAAGTTGGAAAGTCTACACTACAAATGATACACATTTTAATCTTACTGTTTTTCCCTTATAAATCAGCGTACTCATGTACGCTGCATGAGTGTTGATTATGTATTTATTCATACAATAGTTACTACGCAGATAAATTATAGGCTGTGTGTTAGTCACTCAGTCGTCTGACTCCCTCTGACCCCATGGACTGCAGCTCACCAGGTTTCTCTGTCCATGGAATTCTCCAGGTAAGAATACTGGAGTAGGTTGCCATTTCCTTCTCCAAATTATAGGCTAGAGATGTTAAAAAACTAAATACAAATGATAATTCTATTATTCTTGTCTCATTTCTACAAGTAGATATTGGAGGCAGTGATAAAAAAAAATCACATTCTATAGGTGAGAATTTAAAAACTTTTCTGAAAACATGAAAATAAAATTTTTTTCTGAAAAAAAAAGAATATGCAAAATTAAAATTGTTAAATACGAATTCTATGCTATGCTAAGTCACTTCAGTCGTGTCCGACTCTGTGCGACCCCATAGACAGCAGCCCACCAGGCAAGAACACTGGAGTGGGTTGCCATTTCCTTCTCCAATGCAGGAAAGTGAAAAGTGAAAGTGAAGTCGCTCAGTCCTGTCTGACTCTTAGCGACTCCATGGACTGCAGCCTACCAGGCTCCTCCGTTCATGGGATTTTCCAGGCAAGAGTACCTGGGTGGGGTGCCATTGCCTTCTCCAAATACTAATTCTAAATATAACTAAATCTGTTAATTTCTTTTGGTTAGTAGTTTGCCTGTGACTCATTTTTTAAAATTAATGTAATAATAGATGAGCTGAGGTGAGAGTAGCATGGGATAATCTCTTCTTCAGTGGGCCTGCTGATGAATGTGGCCTATCTTCAAGCTTTAAAGTACCTGAAAAGGTGTAAACAATTAAATTTAAATCAATAATTAAAACTGAATAATAATATGTTAGAAAACATTATCCAAGGCATAGTTACTACTTAGGTAAGTAGGTGCAATGGAAAGGAGGTCACCTATGTGCTTGTATTTGCCACGTTTAAAATTGTATAATTTGGAAGAAGGGAAATTTTTCTGGAGAAATCAGCTAGGTGCCTGTCAGTTGTGATCAGGTTATAAGCCTCAAAGATCCTTGCGATTTTTAAAGCTGTTATTTCTACTGAGGAATTTCACAAATACATGGAACATGTTGATACTATTAATTAATGACAAAGGCTTAAAAAAAGATTTCAAAATGATGAAAATCCTGAATATTGATGGTCTTATTTCAGGGTCAAAGAATATATGTAATACCTATTAATAGGTGTCTCTTTCCTTTCAAAGATGAAAAATATCACTCTCAGAAGAGTTAGACTCTTAAAAATCCTAATGATAATATTTGCTTTAATTCCTAACAGAGTCTTATATCCTAAAAAATATGAAACATCTATTAGACTAGTACTTTCCGTCGGTAACTGTAATGTACTGACTAGCTATGCTCGTGCTCTAGCGCCATCTAGCTAGAGTCCGGGGTAATTCATTATAACTCAGTTCTGCTTCTGGTAATTATTTCAACTTTTCATCCTTTAATTACACTGTGTTATTAAGATGTTTTTGTTTTTCCTCTCTTTAAACATAGCCCCCAAGGATTTTTAACCTCAGTTTAAATAGTCTAATGTGGTAAATTGGAGAAGAGCATGGCAACCCACTCCAGACTCCAGTATTCTTGCCTGGAGAACCCCATGGATAGAGGAGCCTGGCAGGTTATAGTCCACAGAGTTGCAAAAGAGTTGGACACACTGAAGTGACTAACACAGCAACATACACAATGTGGTAAATGCAGTCCCACTCACCTGTGAAGATTTATTCATCAGTGGTAAGTCCCTGACATGTTATATAAGTTCTACAACAGACGTGACACTCTGCTTTGGTTTTCAGAAGCTTGTTCCATGAAGTTACTAACACTCCAAGGTTAGTTACCTCTACTCGCACTTGAATTATTATTTTTTGATAATCAAGATGAAGTTAAGGTGAGACTCTGTCTTTGGGTGATGTATGTTTCTTCAGCAGCTCTCTCCGTTGGCAGACCTTGAGGGCCAGGGTGAGGAGGTAAGGAGAGAACACAGTGACAGAATGGGAGGTGAGCCGGAGAGCACCCGTGACAAAGGCAGGGTTGGAGAGGCAGAGGATGGCTTCAAAGAGGGGAGCTTTAGACAAAAAAGCCAAGCGACTTGAAAAGGAGCGAAGAAAGCGGAGATGGGAGACACTAAATCAAGAAATCAGACCAAGGGACCGACAGGGGTCAACCTGGGGTAAGGAAAGAATAAGAATAAAGGAAGGCCAACAAAGAATAAAAATATAAAGGAAGAAGAAAAGCAGAAAGCCGAGAATAGGGATTTGTTTTCACCTTCACAGTTAACATTCTTATGTGATACGACCTGTTTGAAAACCAGGATCTGTAAACTGGAGCCAAATCAACATTGTTGATAGTTAACTAACCTACTAACATTCACTTTCTTGATCTTAACTTGATATGTAGAAATTTAATGAGTTGACCATACATTTTGAAATGAGAAGTTAAGAGTCCCTTTTTCATCTTTAGAGTCAGTTTACATCCATGAAAGGGAAAATTACTTAAAGAAAATTGAGATTTACTTTGATAAATACATATTACTAATCTTTTCTCAGAGTCAGAGATGCTGAGATGTTCTTGGGTGGCCAGAAGTTGTTGAAAAACAGTCAGAGCATTCTTCATGGGAATAGATTACTTTACTGTATAAAATCACATTTCAAGTGCTTTTTCCTATAATAAGGCAACTAGGCATATAAGCAAGGGTTTTTTTTTTGACAGTTCCTTAATACAGAAGAATATAAAAATAAAGAGTTTTACAAGTATTCTTAAAGGGGAAATGTTATTTTAGAAGTAACATTTAACCTGAATTTTCAATGCTTTTAGGTTTGTATACTAATGGTACAATTTCTCGTTTAAAGAATGTGTCATAATTCTGCAAGACTTTCTCTTTAATTCTTAGCAACTTCTATTTTGCAAGTGTAAATCAACATGACTTTAATTTCCCGTTTTATACTGTGTGCAAAATGTGGAGAAGGCTGTTTGTCATTGACCCTCTCTGCCACTCCTCAGTCTTCCTTTGGTATCTTTGACTCTAACTTGTCATCTGGTTTGCCTCATTCTCCAATTTCTGTTCAGGGAATACTCCACTGTGAAGGCCATTTGTATTTTCCAGTGGCTTTTTACTAATCTCTACTTGGTTATGAACTGATAATTAAGAAATGAGCACATAGTGAGTTAAGACATAATTCTTTCCAAATATTTCGTTTTGGAAAGAGATCTCACCCCTTAGGAGATGTGGCCTGGTACCAGCTCCCAGGTACCATCTGACTACATCTCTGCAGTCACATGGGCTCCTGAGTGGCTTAACCAGGTGAGTGTGGGCTGAAGTCCAGCTCCTCTCTGCTGCCAAGTCCTTCGCTGTGGAGCATCCCTTGAAGTGATCTGTGGGACAATGAGGCCTTTGTGGAGAGTGACAAATATGAATCTTTTAATCACTTCAACTTTCTATTGTAAAATGATGGTTTGAGGCTACTTTTAGCAACTGAAAGGAGAAATTAAAAATAAAATTTTAAATTTATGTTTCTCCATGTAGTCTTATTTTACTTAGATTCTCTTGTCATGATACCATTATGTATACTGTTTAATATATAGTCTAAAATATGAAAAAATTTTCTAATTTTTTATTTCAAAGACTCACAATTACATAATAGGGAATATCTCAGTGTTTTCACATTGTAAAAATACTAGGTCAGGAGTTGTTCCAGAGAAACAACTTTCCTGAATACCTAACCAAAGACTTAGTTTTCTGGTTCTGTGTATTCATGACTCATTTTTTTGAAGTTTTAGAGTAATGCCTGATTTTTTAAACAATGAGAAGTTCTGACTTGCTTCAAGTGAATTTCCAAGGACAGAGAAACTTCCTAGAAAAAAGCAGATAACAATTTTATTGCTAATCCAGAGCTTTCTATTAACCAGTTTTAATTTTTTCTTTTTGATACCAGGAAAGACAGCCATTATAATTCTCTCAACTGCTTCACTGGTACAAACCACACTATATAATTCCTCCTTTGAATTCTTCTCCCATGAGAAAAAGAATTCTCTCCTCTCAGCTATGAGCAGGCACACATTTTACACAGTATCTCATTATTCTGCACAATGATCCAACCAAGTTAGTCACCATCTGTCCTTCCTGCAGATGTAGAAATCATAAAACAAGTTGCTGAGGGTCATACAACTAGTGGTGGGAGAGCCAGGGTTTGATTCAAGTTGGTCTGTCTTGGAAACGCTACTAAAGTGGGTCTAACTTGGATGCCATTTTATTAGGTGGTGGGTGTAAAAAAAAAAAAAAGTGTAAATTGTTGACATACTGCTGATATTGATTTTGTTAATATTTGAATTATTGTTTACTAAATATTGCTTAAAATTCAACAAATTAAAAAATCTATCAGGACTATGAAGAATTGTAGTTATTGCCAGATAATAATAATAATGGGCTTCCCTGGTGGCTCAGGTGGTGAAGGATCTGCCTGCAATGCAGGAGACCTGGGTTCGATCCCTGGGTTTAGGAAGATCCCCTGGAGAAGGTAATGGCAACCTNTTTACTAAATATTGCTTAAAATTCAACAAATTAAAAAATCTATCAGGACTATGAAGAATTGTAGTTATTGCCAGATAATAATAATAATGGGCTTCCCTGGTGGCTCAGGTGGTGAAGGATCTGCCTGCAATGCAGGAGACCTGGGTTCGATCCCTGGGTTTAGGAAGATCCCCTGGAGAAGGTAATGGCAACCTACTCCAGTATTCTTGCCTGGAAAACTCCATGGACGGAGGAGTCTGGTTGGCTATAGTCCATGCAGTTGCAAAAAGTCGGACAGGACTGAGTGACTAAGAGACGTGGGTTCAATCCCTGGGTTTAGGAAGATTCCTTGGAGAAGGGAATGGCAACCCTCTCTGATATTCTTGCCTGGAGAACTCCATGGACAGTGGAGCCTGGTAGGCTACATACAGTCCATGGGGTCACAGAGTTGGACATAACTAAACAGCTAACACAACAACAACAACAACAATAATAACAGCATAATGACAAAAGCTAAAATTAATTGTGTACTTATGAACAAAGTACTGTGCTAAGCACCTTGCATAATAGTATAATATATAATAAAAATAATACTGAAAGTAAGAACTGTAATATTTTTACTACTGCTAGTAAGAGCAAATAATAATTAAAATGCTCTTACAGGTGCTTCACATGGATCTTCTTGATCCTCACAACCACTATATAAGGTTGTTTTCATTATTATCTCCATTTTATAGATGAGGATGTGCAGGAACAAAGAAGTCAAGAACTTTTCTGAAGATCACTCAGTTAGTGGGCAGCAAAACTGAAATTTAGACTCTGGCCACTTGATTCTAAAGTCGTTGATTTTACTATCAGATGTGGTCATTTTGACAAAATAATGTTTCTTTGAACTCATCTGTGATCTCTTTAAGTAAATGGGGTTTAAAAATAAGCATTGCTGTGGCAATATGTCCCTAGGTTCAATATTAGGTGGTATATATGTATATGTATAAAGTTAAACAGGCAACTTGCCTAAATTAGATTCTCTTAGAAGTCTCTTCTAAATTGAATACCTTGTTTTCAAAATTTCCTTCTCCCTGGCAGTAATACAAGGGATACAAATAAAGAGTCAAATGAAGAGGCACAAAATGAGGTGAAGTCTGAAAGGGCGTCAGGTGCGGGCCCTTGTGTCCTTGTGGAATAAGGTGCATCGCCCTGCCAGCACATGAATGCATTCACCATCTTGGAAGCTCTCTGAACCCTGTTATTTAGAGTTTTTATGGAAGTCCCATTCTATAAACATATTGATTAAATCACTGCCATTGGTGGTTAGCTTGCTCCTCTGCTCCTGTCTCCACTCTGAGAGTGGGGTGAAAGTCAACCCTTAAATCATGTGGTTGATTCTACTGGCAGCCAGCCCCCATCCTCCAAGAATCACCTCATTGGCTTAAATTCAGGTTTGACTGAAAGGGACTTACTATGAATAACAAAAGATGCTCCTCTGGTCGCACCACCCAGGAAATTCCTAGGACTTTAGAAGCCCTAGTGCCCAGAACTGGAGACAAAGAATAAATATATTGCTCATTATACCACAATATCCCAACAGTACAACCAAACTAAGTGATTAATTGAGAGTTTAATGAAGAGAAACCTTGTACTAAAAAGTGCGCAGAACTAAAGAAGCCAGAAAGGGACGGTGGATGGTGATGTTTATGGGACTAACATGAGGCAGTTTTGCCTTTCCTACCCACTCCAGTATTCTTGCCTGGAGAATCCCAGGGACGGGGGGAGCCTGGTGGGCTACCATCTATGAGGTCGCAGAGTTGGACACGACTGAAGTGACTTAGCAGCAGCAGCAGCAGGATTGAAGGAGAACTAGGTTTCGGAGGCTCTGGGTACAGAGAGAGATGCAGGCAAGAGCTACCTAATAGAAACTGTAGCCTTCAGTAAAGAATTACTTTATATCCATTGTTTTTAAGATTTTTTTTTTTTTTCCCATTTAGGCCATTTCTGAGTACTGAGTAGAGTTCTGTGTGCTATACAGTAGATCCTTATTAGTTATCTATTAGTAGTGTGTATGTGTCAATCCCAATTTCCCAGGTTATCCTTACCCCGCCTCACTCCCTGGCAAACAGGAAGTGGAAAATAGAGAGTTTGTTTCCTACAACAAATAGAGAGTTTATTTGTGACTCTTACTTCTGTTTTGTAGATAAGTTCATTTGTGCCCTTTAAAATTTTTTCTCTTTTTAAATTATGAAAGTATAATACATTTACAGGAGGCTTTGAAAATACAGAATAAAGTTTCACTATATATTACAATTATTCTAAGATGATAATTAAAAAAATAAGAATTTATTTGGAGTTTCAATATCAAACTCTCGAAAATTAATAGAATGGATATATAGTAAAGAAGGATATAGTAGACCTTTAAAGCACCATGAACCGATTCAGTGTTATTAAGAGTTATACAGTGTTCACACTACAGTAGGATGCAAATTCTACTCCAGCCCTTATGTAAACTAGGAGACACTGAAACATTTCCAGGGACATAAAACAAGGTGCAAAAGTTTCATGATGTAAAGAAATTGAAATTATGCAGAGTCTGTTCTCTTATCACTGTGGAATTATGTTAGACATCAGTGTCAACAGATACTTTGACCATATTTTCAAGTACAATATGACATTTACCAAGAGAGGCCTTTGACTTAGCCATTGAAAGCCTCAGTAAACTTAAAAGACTGAAGAAACACAGAGGGTGACTGCAGAGGAGAAAGCATTTAAATGAGAAATTAATATCAAAGATACTTTAAAAACCCCATGTATTTTGAAATTAAATGTCCAATTTTAAATGATGGTTGTATCTAAGAAGCCATAATAAGGAAAATTAGAAAATATTTGTAGCAGAACAAAAATGAAAAGAGGATTTACTGAAATTTGTTGCATGCAGCTGAAGCTATTCAGTGAAACTAAATACAGTGTGGAATTTTGTAAGATATGAAAACAAATAATGGACACTAGCACAAGATTTTGTGAAATTTGAACAAAATCTGCATTTATACTCTTTTTTAGATTCCTTCCAATCCCAAAGAATGCTCAAACTACCGCACAATTGCACTCATCTCACACGCTAGTAAAGTAATGCTNATTCATTTGAAAAGACCCTGATGCTGGGAAAGATTGAGGGCAGGAGGAGAAGGGGATGATAGAGGATGAGATGGTTGGATTGCATCACCAACTCAATGGACATGAGTTTGGGTAAACTCTGGGAGTTGGTGATAGACAGGGAGGCCTGGCATGCTGCAGTCCATGGGGTGGCAGAGTCAGACACAACTAAGCAACTGAACTGAACTGAACTGATAAGGGGTATCATATGATTTTTTGTCTTTCACTTTCTGACTTACTTCACTCAGTAAGACAATCTATAGGTCCATCCATGTTTCTGCAAGTGGCGTCATTTTGTTCGTTTTCATGGCTGAATATTTCATTGTATTTATATATGTACCACATCTTATTTATTCATTCTTCTGTTGGTGGGCATTTAGGTTGCTTCCATATTTTGCTTGTTGTAAATAGTGCTTCAGTGAATATTGGGGTGCATGTATGTTTTTGGCATAGAGTTTTTTGCTTTTTGTACATATAAGCCCAGGATATATGCTGGATCATATAGTAGTTCTATTTTTAGTTTTTAAAGGAACCTCTGTACTGTTCTTCAAGGTGGCTACACCCATTTACATCTACACTTTTTTTCTATATATTTTGCTTGTCCAAAGTTTCTGAAGGTAAAAATTTTCTGTTTTCTTTTAGAATTGCATTGTCCAATAGCTCTGTGTAGTGACGAGCTACATATAGCTAAATTTAAACTTGAATTAATTAAATTTAGACTACATTAAATTAAAAAAACATTCAGTCTCTCCATTGTACCAGTCACATCTCAAGTGCTCAATAGCCACAGTTGGCTTAGTAGCTACCATGTTGTACACAGCTGCTGCTGCTGCTAAGTCATTTCAGTTGTGTCCGACTCTGTGTGACCCCATAGATGGCAGCCCACCAGGCTCCCCCGTCCCTGGGATTCTCCAGGCAAGAACACTGGAGTGGGTTGCCATTTCCTTCTCCAATGCATGAAAGTGAAAAGTGAAAGGGAAGTCGCTTAGTCATATCCGCCTCTTAGCGACCCCATGGACTGCAGCCTACCAGGCTCCTCCATCCATGGGATTTTCCAGGCAAGAGTACTGGAGTGGGGTGCCATTGCCTTCTCCAGTTGTACACAGCAAATACAGAATATTTCCACTATCACAGACATATCTGTTGAATTACGCTGTTTTAGAAGCTTTAGTGATTTACTGTTTACTTTTAGATCTGTAATCCATCTGGAATACTTTTTCATCAAGGTATAATTGATACATATTAGTTTCAATTATGGGTGTTAGTTGCTCAGTCATGTCTGACTCTTTGCGACCCTGTAAACTGTAGCCTGCTAGGCTCCTCTGTCTGTAGGATTTCCCAGGCAAGAATACTGGAACGGGTTGCTATTTCCTTCTCCAGTTTCAAGTATACAACACAATGATTCAATATTTGTATATTTGCAAAATGATCACCATAGGTCTAGTTAGCATCCATCAGCATATATAGTTACAAAATGTTTTTCTTGTGATGAGAACTTTTAATGTCGTCTCTTAGCAACTTTCACATATGCAGTATAATGTTATTAACTGTAGTTACCATGAGCATGCTCTACATTATCCTCCCATGCTTATTTATTTTTTAACTATAGCAGTTTGTTTCTGCTGTGTAACAAACCATCCCAGAGCATAGTACCTTAAAATAGTAATCATTTTGTTTAGCTTGCACTTAATACTTTTTAGAATCTGTGATTGTTTCTGTCTCCTCATCTATAAAATTGTAGCTTAAATATATCTAAATATATATTTTTTGTTCACACATATGTTATTTAGACAGAAAAATGGGAAGATGAAGCATTCTGTCATATTACTATAGGAACTAGAACTCCATGAATTTGATTTTTATCAGTGAGAATTAATCATATATTTTATGCAGTTAAAATAAGAAAAAGAGAAAAATTGATTTATTTCTTAAGCTTTAGTTTGAAAAAGAAGCAGGCATAGTTATAGGTATGCTGTGATCTGGCACTTAGCCAGATCTTTAAAGGAACATTTATGTTAAAAACTGAGAGGAACATAAATAAACGTATTTGATTGACCATAATACAGACTGTCCCTAAACAGACTCCTGTGCCAAGTAGTGATCTTTATCAAACACTGCAAGCCATTCTGATTGCTTTGGAGACTGTTTTAAATTGTATCACTTTAAGAATCTCCTTAATTTAAAACTCTTAGTTATCTCTTTAATATATTTTCTCGTATTTTTATCTTTCAGTTCAGTTCAGTTCAGTTGCTCAGCTGTGTCCGACTCTTTGCGACCCCATGAATTGCAGCATGCCAGGCCTCCCTGTCCATCTTTAGTGCATTTCAATTTTTTCCGTAAAATGTAACTAATACTTTTTCATTTAAAGTAACATTTATGGTTATCTAGAGGATTATGATATGATTTTGAGGCAAAGTTTGCATTTTCCTTGGTTCAGTTTCAAATTGATAAAATTTATAAGTTGGTTTTAGTGTGGAACCCAGATAGAAATCCAGTAATTAATCCCTGCATCCTATTTGATAAAGTCCTATGGAGATCAAAGGATAACTTGTTAGTCATATAGGAATACAAGTTAAAGCCCAGGGAGCCGTGAACTGTTCAGAAGTTACAAAGTTACCCATCAGACTTCAAACAAGAGAAAAAGTTACAAGTTTAAGGGACTAAACAAAATATCTTCCTAAAACAACCTTTCATAGGTAGCCTCTATATGGGTATTTTACCTAAATACAACAACACAGTTTTCATGGTGGCTTTGTAGCATATTTATATTTTGGTAAAAAACTAAACAGGGCTTCCCTGGTGGCTTAGTGGTAAAGAATCTGCCTGACAATGCAGGACATGTAGATTCAATCCCTGGATCAGAAAGATCCCCTGGAGAAGGAAGTGGTAACCCACTCCAGTATTCTTGGCTGGAAAATCCCATGGACAGAGAAGCCTGGCAGGCTATAGTCCATGAGGTCTCAAAAAGTCAGACAGGACTTAGCAACTCAATAACAGCAACAAAAAGCTAAACAGCCCACATTCTCTCAAACACAGATGTACTGAAATGTTATCACATTATATGCTTCAGGCGCATCTTGTGTTTACCTTCAGTACTTTGCACAGTTTAAATGATTTGATTATTTTGAAAAAGTTTGTTTAATCTGTCTTTCCAGCGGTACCATTAAGTATTCAGGAAAGGGTAGTATCTCTTTTTGTCTAAAGCCATCTCCACATAAGCACTCAGTGTCCAGCACTCAATGTTTATTAGCTAATTGCAAGGAGATCAAACCAGTCAATCCTTTAGGAAATCAGTCCTGAATGTTCATTGGAAGGACTGATGCTGAAGCTGAAGGTCCAGTACTTTGGCCACCTAATGCAAAGAGCTGACTCATTAGAAAAGACCCTGATACTGGGAAAGACTGAAAGTAGAAGGAGAAGGAGACAACAGAGGATGAGATGGGAGATAGCTGGATGGCATCACTGTCTCTACAGACATGAGTTTGAGCAATCTCCTGGAGTTGGTGAAGGACAGAGAAGCCTGACGTGCTGCAGTCCATGGGGTCACAAAGAGTCGGACATGACTGAGCGACTGAACAACAACAAGCATTGAGCTGTATGTGTGTTGAAATCTTTTTAGCATTTGTGGTTTAGGGTGGTGGAACACTTAGAGTTTAAAATTAAACTTTAGTAAAATTTTTAGATTTCCTCTGGAGTTTTGTTTAAAGGCTGATCTTTCAAAAATTTCTGCAATTGGTTTTCTGTGTACTTGCTAATAAACTATTTTTTATAAAGTTGCCTTCTTCCACAATAAAGTCCTCTCTATTAACTTTTTATTTTCAAGACTTTCACTGACATTACTTTGTCTCGTCATGAAACTTCCTGCATCTTTAGGACCAGGACTTGGTATTCCCAGTAAGGACTCAAGAAATGCTTACTGATTGACTGGTTACTTGAATGAATAAAAAATGATCAGTTTATTATTGATTTAAATGTCCTTATTGGGTAGGCTTCTACATAGAGGGGAATTCTTAAGCAAAACTTATATTTGATTTTAATATATTTCCTCTAGTCCTCTTGATGAGAAGAGAGAACTTATGAAATATTTAATACATTATAAAAAACATGACTTATTTATAAATAGAACTAGCCAGAACTCAGTATTTGAATAAGTGCTGCCACCATTTAAGCACTTCCTTTAAAAATACACTATTCTTAAATTTAAGCCTAAATATACATGTAGGGAGTGCCTTAAATTTTGAGAATTAATTTCGATGATTAGTTTTGGTAAAACCATTTTGTTGTTATGATCTAGCAAAATTAATATTCTCATGAGGGTCATAATTAGGCTCTCATTGAAAAAAACACTTCTAAATTCATTTTCAGTAGTGATTGTTCATTGAATAAGTGCAAAATGTTCTGTCTGATTATGTGAAGAAAACTTGACTGATAGATTCTATTGTTTCTACTGATAAAGTCTAATTATGGTATAATACTTCAGAATTTATAAAGTGTATTTTCATGTTATATCTCATGTAATCCTCAAAGCCATCTGGGTTATTTAGTATCTTCTTTATTTGACAGACTAGGAAACTAAAATGAAGAAGGATTAAAGGGTTACGTAGAATCTGCTAGCCTGTCAGTCTATGGACTTTATAGCTGTTTCGTAAAAGTAGGACACTATTCCTACGTAGTGTATTCCTTCGTAGTGTCCTACGAAAAGTAGGACACTATTCTTCATATTTGTATTGGTATATTTCCCACATGGACAACACAAGTTAGGATGGTTCTGTTTCCTACATCTTTTGGATAGGAAAACTAAGCATCATAAAACAGTGTTTCCATGATCCCAAGGTGATGGATTCAAAGATAAATAGAACAGAAGGAATAGAATCTGGCTCAAGCTGGGGATTAAAATTCTCACAAATGTTTGGGAATTCTTCTTGCAACTTCTTTGGTTTGTAGTTGAGCATTTTAGCCACTAATTATGGAGTTTTAATGATGTATACAATTGTAGGAGTATAAAGGGAAAAAATGCCATAGTAAAAGTTGATTGGAAAAATCTATTGTTTTCTTTTTCTTAGACTCTCTGTCTGTATATATGTACTCATGTTCTCACATGGCATTTGGTTTCTTATCTACTCAGACATAAGATTTTAATCTTGAATCCCTCATTTATTGAGAGCTTGCCATTCATGTTCATAAAGGAGTATTTTTATTTCAAAAGATGAACTTTAAATAGGATCTTCGATGTAGATTTTACCTTGTTACAGCAGGATTTTATCATGTAGTACACTTTCTTTTACCAAGTATATGACTTGAGAAAAAGATTTGAAAGGGCTGGTTCATCCAGTTTCGTTTAAGAGCTTCTACATGACCCCAGAGGGCAGCTGTGGCCCTTGGATTTTACTAAAAGAAATAAACTTGTCTAAGAAAATCTCAACTTGTTATCTAAATTTAAGACACTGGCAAGCATTTGACCTTGATGGTCCTAGTAAAACGTGATAGTAAGCATATGAAGAACTATTCCTTTTGCTTTTCTTTCTCTATTGCTCAAACTTTAAGCAACATGAAGTAGGATTAGAACTTTTTGATTTTTGACATTTTAATGCTACAAAAAATGAGTAAGGGACATATTCATCTCATGTATTGATACACTAATATGTTCATTATTTAAATTTATATTTGTAAGCTCTAATAGAAATGTTGAACATTTTAGAATTGTAATTTTTTTAATCCTCTGTGTCTCTACAAGGACAAATTCCAGAAAATGATGCCAAAAGATTCCTATCTGTGATATGCTAATTTGTTGTAAAATTTGGAGCCTGGTGCAAAAAAAATGAGAAATATTTCATTTATTTTGGGTAGTATTTAGAATAAAATAATAAAGAGAAGCAATGCTAATATTCAGGATTTAAACTAAGTAGAAGTTATGGAATCTTCTGTGTAATTTCAAGATTTGTATTTACTCTCTTCTTGCCAGTTAATTAATTAAACAAATATTTATTATACACTCTTTGTCAGGCTTTGTTCTAGGCTCTTGAGATTTATAGGTTAATAAAACAGATATAAATTCTGCTCACCAGGCACTTGTATGTGAAACATATTAACATTTTATACACATTTATGTTGTGTGCATGGTAATAGATTTTATAATATAGTAGACAATGAGCCTTTATTCATTATGAAGAAAAATTTTTGCAAATGCACCCAGTGTGGATTTCCATTTTTTGTTAATGCAAAAAATTTCCTTTCTTGATCTTAGTGAACCTAATAATTATGGAGTTATAAATCCTAAAAATGCAATAACCTGATATGGAAGATGGATGAGAGAAACTGAGTTCTTAAGTTTTCTTGAGAGTTTCTAAGCAACACTAACCCATGTTATTATTATGATAATCATCAACCGTGTGGTGCTTATTTTTTTTCTTGGTGAAGTGGATTTGTAGAGCAATAGAGGACCAGTGTGGCTTATAGTAGCAGAGATCTGCACACTCCTTTTAAATCAAACAAGATGTCCTTGTGGGGCATCTTCATCTATTGATAGGAGAGTGGAAAAGAAAGTGACTCCTCCAACCCCCAGGGCTTTTCACATTGTCATTTTGTTACTGAACTTGGTCTCCTTGCCCATAAGCAGCAAAGGCAGTTGTTGGCACCAGTTGTAATGAAGGCAAGTACGGTGTTTATTGAAGCGTGCCAAGCAAGGAGAACAGGCAGCTTCATGCTTAAAAGATGGAACTCTCCAAGACGGAACTCTCCGATGGCTTTCAGGGAAGGATTTTTAAAGGCCGCATTTGGTGTGAGGGCTGCAAGGACTGTCTTCTGATTGGTTGGTCATGAGATAATGGGGTTATGTTTCAGAAGTTTTAATCATCAACCTCTGGTTCCAACCAGTCTGAGATCTATATGCTTGTGTGTTTGTGGTCAACATGGGCAAGGGCCTTAGTTTCTGCAGAATAACTCAAAGATACTCATCAGATTGTTATATATATCCCTTGAGGAGGAACTAAGGATCTGAACTATCATTCAAACTATTTTGCTTACCTGCTTTTTCTTTGTTTCTGCGTTCCATCACTTCTCAAATTAAGAACTGCTTGAGTCTGCTCTTTGGAACTAAGGGAAGATCTAAGAAACTAAAGCCTTTTTCCTACAAATAAGAAATGGGGAACACAGAGGTCTTGTTATCAGAGGAAGCTTTACAGTGTCCTGCTTGGTTTCAGTTTGACAGTATCTCTAGAAGAATATTTTATTTAAATATAAGACAAGATTCCATTAAGCAAGTTATATATAGTACACTGACCTTAAAAGCATCCTCATAAGTTTTATTCACTATAATTTATTTATATATTTATATAAGATATAGAATATATTATTATATATTCAAATTCATGTTTATGAAATGACATTTATTTATGGTATATACTTTTTCCACTTAGAAATATATCGAATAAAGATAAAACATTTTAGGTGCATTTAAGAACATATAGAAAAGGTTTAAAAATTTTCTGCATCAGTAACTAAATAGAATCAATGGTTATTTAAATGATTCTATCTCATTGTTTAGACATGATGAGGCAACTTATCTTAGATAGTGACTCCAACAGTCCCCTTCAAAAAGCCAGCATTTTGCCCAACTTAAGCATTTTAGTAAAAAAAAAAAAAAAAAAAAAAAAGACCTTCTGTTCCTGTTGCTTTTGTCCCAGAATGAGGGGGAGAGGGAGAGAGGAGCAAACTATAGAGCAAGCTTTTAAAAACAGACAGAATGATATTTTTCTTTAGAATGGGCAAGGGAAGTTTCATTGAAAGAAACACATCTCAGGTAAAGCTAGTTTTCCTTTTATTCCTCTTAAAACTGGCTGGAGAGAGGTTCATTGTGTGCTTTACACTTTTTGTTCTGGGCACCTGAGCAGTGCACAATGTATCACCTATCAGTAGAACAAAAGATTCCTTCATCAGTCAAGCGGCTTGAGGAAGATGACAGCTGCAGACTCACAGCCCCTCTAGTAGCTACTCTGCTGAGACAGAACAGGAAATAGACTATTCATGTGGACTCTTATGTCTAACCCTCTTTAATTTGACTCAAGTAAGATTAGCTTCTTTCAAAACATATCCATGTTTAATAGTAATCCCAGATGTTTGTTTCTTATAAGATACTTGGTTATCTTTTTTATTTTTAAAGTTATTTATTTTTAAGTTAAAAAATAAATTGTATAATGTAGGTTTCACAGTAGAAACAATAACTTTTTATTGAGTAAAGAGTACTGGTATGTATTTTGAACACCTTACATTTTAGAATAATATCTGCTCATTACAAATTATAATATAAAAATAATGTTGTGACATTATAATATAATACTATAAAAACCAAAGAAAATTAGGAGGTTTTGTGCTAGTGATAGTGTAAAGGAGTAGTAGAAGAAAAATTTCATTGCCTGCAAAGATACAATTTTAATTGTACTTTAATTCTAAATATTAATCATGTTATTGAGTATATTCTTTTCTTTTTTGTGTAAATGTAGTTATCCTTTTCGGATTCTAAGATTATACTTATATTTCCACGAAACTAAAAAAAATTCTGCTTTAAAGATCTCTAAAATGCAGGATTTCAAATTCTTGAGCATTTATGAAAGAACTGTTTCCTTAATAGCTCGAAGAATTTTTAGTTGCTATGTAGGTCACCCCATGTGAGAATAATTTAATACAGAATATTTTATGCATACGAAGTCAGCACTGATCACATTTTATTTTATTCTGTTTCATGTTTGCCTAATATAAATGTGTGAGTAATCATGAATTAGAATAATTAGATATAATGATATTTATGCCCCTATAGACCCTAAGCCAAGACTGAAAACAGAATAATGTTATTTATCTGTAGTATGATTAATTATAGAACAGTATTAATTTGGGATGTTCTCAAAGAAGAAAATTTATATTAAAAAAATAAAATTTAGAAAAATGAAAAACTTTACAAACCACCCAGATTTATAGGCTGACTCTTATTGACTTAGTAAAATATGCCCTATAAAGATTCTTGTTGCAATAAACAATTAAGAATTGTTTCTATCACTTTTTGCCAGTTCTTTTGCTTGTTGTGTTTTGTCGTTAAGTCATGTCTGACTTTTTAGGACCCTATGAGGTGTCGCCTGCCAGCTTTCTCTGTCCATAGGATTTCCCAGGCAGGAATACTGGAATGGGTCGCCATTTCCTTTTCCAGGGGATCTTTCCTACCCAGGGATCAAACTCACATTTCCTGCATTAGCAGGCAGTACCACTGAAGCAAGCAGATGCTTCTGTATATTTGAAAATAATTTCTTCTTTCCCATAATTTGGCACTGGTTTAGACACTGAGAATAGCTATAAATAAGTGACTTAAGTAGCTTGGTTATAAGTGCTTTGGAATATTTGTTAGTCATTTAAATCATGGAATGATTAAAATTTTATGACAGTATAATTGTAAACTTAATACTTCGTACAGATCTAATCTTCCATTTAGTGTTTTCTCATTTGCACGAGGTCAGAAAGTTGGTCCAACATTCAATTAAGTAGTACTTAAAATTTGTTGTGTTGGTTCTGTTGTAATTTGGTACCCAATTTTTGTGTGTATCTATCAGGAGTTTATCTAGATATATAGATTATATATTTAAATATATCTGAATATAGATATTATATACAGAAGCAGAAGATATTAAGAAGAGGTGGCAAGAATACACAGAAGAACTGTGCAAAAAAGATCTTCATGACCCAGATAATCACGATGGGGTGATCACTCACCTAGAGCCAGACATCCTGGAATGGGAGGTCAAGTGGGCCTTAGAAAGCATCCTACGAACAAAGGTAGTGGAGGTGATGGAATTCCAGTTGAGCTATTCCAAATCCTGGAAGATGATGCTGTGAAAGTGCTGCACTCAATATGCCAGCAAATTTGGTAAACTCAGCAGTGGCCACAGGAGTGGAAAAGGTCAGTTTTCTTTCCAATCCCAAAGAAAGGCAATGCCAAAGAATGCTCAAACTACCACACAGTTGCACTCATCTCACACACTAGTAAAGTAATGCTCAAAATTCTCCAAGCCAGGCTTCAGCAATAAGTGAACTGTGAACTTCCTGATGTTCAAGCCAGGTTTAGAAAAGGCAGAGGAAGCAGAGATCAAATTGCCAACATCTGTTGGATCATGGAAAAAGCAAGCGAGTTTCAGAAAAACATCTATTTCTGCTTAATTGACTATGCCAAAGCCTTTGACTGTGTGGATCACAATACACTGTGAAAAATTCTGAAAGAGAAGGGCATACCAGACCACCTGACTCTTGAGAAACCTATATGCAGGTCAAGAAGAAACAATTAGAACCGGACATGGAACAACAGACTGGTTCCAAATAGGAAAAGGAGTACATCAAGGCTGTATATTGTCACCCTGCTTATTTAACTTCTGTGCAGAGTACATCGTGAGAAATGCTGGGCTGGAAGAAACACAAGCTGGAATCAAGATTGCCAGGAGAAATATCAATAACCTCAGATATGCAGATGACACCACCCTTATGGCAGAAAGTGAAGAGGAACTAAAGAGCCTCTTGATGAAAGTGAAAGAGGAGAGTAAAAAAGTTGGGTTAAAGCTCAACATTCAGAAAACGAAGATCACGGCATCTGGTCCCATCACTTGATGGGAAATAGATTGGGAAACAGTGGAAACACTGTCAGACTTTATTTTTTTGGGCTTCAAAATCACTGCAGATGGTGACTGCAGCCATGAAATTAAAAGACACTTACTCCTTGGAAGAAAAGTTATGACCAACCTAGNCATTCTAATGGCAGAAAGTAAAGAAGAACTAAAAAGCCTCTTGATGAGAGTGAAAGAGGAGAGTAAAAAAGTTGGGTTAAAGCTCAACATTCAGAAAACGAAGATCACGGCATCTGGTCCCATCACTTGATGGGAAATAGATTGGGAAACAGTGGAAACACTGTCAGACTTTATTTTTTTGGGCTTCAAAATCACTGCAGATGGTGACTGCAGCCATGAAATTAAAAGACACTTACTCCTTGGAAGAAAAGTTATGACCAACCTAGATAGCATATTAAAAAGCAGAGACATTACTTTGCCAACAAAGGTATGTCTAGTCAAGGCTATAGTTTTTCCAGTGGTCATGTGTGGATGTGAGATTTGGACTGTGAAGAAAGCTGAGTGCTGAAGAATTGATACTTTTGAACTGTGGTGTTGGAGAAGACTCTTGAGAGTCCCTTGGACTGCAAGGAGATCCAACTAGTCCATTCTAAAGATCAGCCTTGCGTGTTCTTTGGAAGGAATGATGCTAAAACTGAAATTCCAGTACTTTGGCTACCTCATGGGAAGAGTTGACTCATTGGAAAAGACTCTGATGCTGGGAGGGATTGGAGGCAGGAGGAGAAGGGGACAACAGAGGATGAGATGGCTGGATGGCATCACTGACTCGATGGACGTAAGTCTGAGTGAACTCCCGGAGTTGGTGATGGACAGGGAGGCCTGGCATGCTGCGATTCGTGGGATTGCAATGAGTTGGAAACAACTGTGTGAGTGGACTGAACTGAACTGAATATAGACTACACACACACACACACACACACACACACACACACCCTGGTCTGTATACCATGGGCCTCATAAAAATGATCTTATACAAATCCAAGAAGAACAAATATACCTTGCCACTATTAAAATATTCCTATTTTGGAGACTTCCCTGGCGGTCCAATGGCTAAGACTGTGTGCTCCCAATGCAAGGGGCATAGGTTCCATCCCTGGTCAGTAAACTGAGATCCCACATGTTAAAATATTCTCTTTTTATTTACTTTTCATAAGATTCTTTTTAATTGAAAATGTTGAAGCAGTCAAAAAGGAGTTTAGATTGAAAATTGTATTCTGAGGTTTTTTTTAAAAGTTAATTTTTTGTTTTTTTAGTTAAGGACTTATTTATGGCTGATGATTTTGCTAATGTTATTTGAATATTATTATATTCTCTCTATGATTTGCCTACCTGTGATCCTGATCACCTTCTGTTTTAAAGCCAACTCATCTGTCTCCCAGAGCAATTGTTTTCCCTTACACAGCTGGATGTAGAATTCAGCCAGAAATAACTTTTCAGAGTAGTCCAGGTTTCTTGTGTTCTATTCCATTCTCAAACTGTCTAACCATATATGCACTGAGCATATATATGCACAGTTGGAAGCAACATCATCTTTTCATTAACTATTTAAAAATAATTGATTAAAATGAGAAATTTGGGGGCTTTAGTAGTGGTCCTTATTCTTTCCACAAACCTCTTCTTAATCTCATTACCATTCCTGGAGGTGTCAGCAAAGTAGTTCACTTTTTGTGATGAAATATAGATGACTCCTGTTAAGAGGAAGAGTATGTGTTGGTACTTTGAATGTCTGAATCATTCCATAAGACCCTACAAGCTTTTGTTGAAATTTCCTCAAAGGATATTTTCAGTAATTGTTTTTTCCCCATTACCAGAGTTTTGCTTATTTTCAATATTATCCTTTCAGGAAAAACAATGTTTATAAATTTCATGAAAAGTAGAATTTCTTAATGTGTTTGCGAAGTAAGCTATAAGAAAATTAGAAAATGTAAAAAACTCTTAATTGAGACTTAGAATGATTGCTTATTCATGGCTGGTTATAGCTCTATGAGAGCTGTGATATTTGGATGTCAGCTTTAATTAAAATAGTTTTGTTATATATATATATTTAATTTATTTCTTCAATTTTCGATCATGGGCAAGACATTCTAAGGAGGAGATGTACTCGTAGAAGTTGTGCTGGTGACCAATGTGGAGACAGGCAGACAGGGGCTAGGGCAGCTTTGGTGCCCTGGATACCCTCAAGGAAGGCGCAGGAACAGTCCCCTCCATGAGAAAGCAGCCAAGAGCTCCAGGAGATAGCAGCAAGGAGGTGGGATGACTCCTACAAGGTGTTCATTTAATCATGTGTCATGATGTATTTCATGAGATAGGAAACCACAGAGAAGATACTAATAGAAACTGTACAAGAGAAACTGTGTTACCTCATAACAACTGTGGGACTGATATTTCCTAAAGTTTCCCCAAACAACTGATGTTGCATGGGTTCTTGTTAAAAATGCCATCTGAGCCCCGCGTCAATCCTCTTCATCCTAATCTAGGGGAACTTCTGGCCTAGAATTTAGGAGCTTGTGGAGAGGGAGTCTTTGAAGCCACCTTGCTCATTATGCAGGGAGGAAAAGTGAGAATGAGGGGAGTTAAATGGCACTTAAATGGATTTCTGATCTCCTAGCTTCTTGAGACTGTTGGGAATGAGGGCCGCAGCGACTTGCAAACAGCGATCTGTGTCCCTCATCAGGATACTGCTGCCTTTGTGCTTCCTCTGGCTTAAACATTTCCTCTCTTGGTTTTCTTATCATTGTTCAGTCCTTCATCTCCCCCGCTTTTCTTTGCAGCTTCTTCTGAGCCTTCCTTCCCTGAGCTGTTGGTCTTCTGTAGGATTCCGCCTCGATCTTCCTTGTTCTCTTATTTTTTCCTGCAGGAATCATCTCCATTCATCTGTGTGTTATCCAGTGCAGCAACAGTCTATATCTGCATGTCTCGTCAGCCAGAATCTTGTCAGATTTTGCTGTGTTAGTTTGCATTGGATGTATGGACTATGCTTTAACAGACATGCTGATGAATTGTGGCCTCTGCTTCTCTCCCCACATCTCAGACTGGTTGAAAATCACAATTTACGTTCTCTACACTGTGCAGTATTATCTGCTCCCAAGTCTTTAACCTGTATTCCTGAGAATCCCAGACTCTTACTTACATGTAGATATTTTTCTTTTCAAGTTTCCCCTATTCATATCTTAAATCATCCTTCACTTTGTCTAGTTTCACTTGCATTGTATGTGTGTGTATGTGTACGTGTGCAGACATGTTACCACATTTCTTAGATAATCATTAACATCATCCTTTATTCTCTTCTTCATGCCTCTTATCTGTTTTATCACTTATACTTACTGAATCTATTTCTACAATCATCATTTTCCTTTCCTCCTCTTTCCTATGTACTAGTATATTTGCTCCTCAATGCCTCTTCCAATTGGCATTTCTGTCACTTCCCAGTTATCCTACATTGTGCTATTTTTGGTAATTGAAATTCTGTTTTTATAATGTTGGTAAGTTGTCAACATAAACAAACCTTAACATGGCAAATAAAACCTGGCATAAACCAGCCCAGATCTGTCTTTTTTTTCTTTTCTTTTTTTTCAAATTTTATCTTCACAGCCTACCTCTCTCTGCTTGCCTCCTGGAGCTAATAATAGCACAGAGACCAGCATACAGTAGACGCTTCATAAATGACTATTGGTGAGGAAATACTGTTTGCGTACATTAACCAATAGACAAATGGAAATGTGTGAATACTGTAGTGATGCAGTGGTCTGATGCATTGGCTCTCAAACTTCAGCAAGCAGCAGAGTTACCCAGTGGGCTTGTCAAAACCCAGAATTTTGGGGCACAGCCCCAAGTTTCTGATTTAGTAGGTGTGGGAGGGGTCTAAGACAAGCTCCCATGATAGTGCTGCTTTTGGGAAATTACACTTAAAGATCAACTAGCCTAATTAATACCACTTAAGTTGTTAATTAAATGGAAAGTCATTAGTTTTTAATTTCTGTTGTTTGTTGTTCTTCCGTACATCTAATTAAAGACCTATTTTCGTTTATGACACCTATACACCATCTATGTAATTTCTGCTTATATCTTCAGGTCTTCTTAGCTCCCTGTGATGGTTAGTTTTATATGTCAGCCTAGCTAGGCAATGTTCAACCTAGATATTTGATCAAACACCAGTCTAGAAGACTGTAAGTATCTATTAAAGATGAGGTGAACCTTGAAATTGGTAGATTTTGAGAAAAGCAGATTATCCTTTAAAATGTAGATAGGCCTCATCTAATCAGTTGAAGGCCTTAAAAGAAAAAGATTGAGTTTTCCAGAGGAAGAGGGACTTTGGCTTGTGGCCTTGAATTGTAACTTGAATTTAACTCTCCTAGGGTCTCCAGCCTGCTGGTCTGCCCTGCAAATTTTAGACTTGCCAGCTTCCACAATTTTGTGAGTCAGTTCCTTAAAATAAATCTATATCATCCATATCTACCTATATCTGATCTCCTATTGATTTTCTTTCTCCAGAAAACCTTAATACGCTATGTTCTTAATCATTCCCTCTCAGTCACAGGGTTGAGAATCAGCTGGCATCGTTTCTCTGTATTTTTCCAGGGCTGTATGAAATGGGTTGATATCTTAAGGACTATACGTTTTTTAGTATTTCAGATATACATGATATAACTTCTAAGACAACAAAGTACTATTCAAATATAAGTTATATCACTTATAGGTACTAAAATTTTTAATCTTTGTTTAGGTTAACCAGTCATACTGATTTTCTATAGTTTAGCCTTTTAAGCTAATAAATGAAATCTAAAAGAATATAACAGTGATTCTTTTTTTTTTTTTTTTTTCCATTCAGGAGTTAAATTTTTTTTTTTTTTTTGGTTTAAAT
>SJYA01003144.1:1911734-1928097 GCA_006410615.1 Neotragus moschatus | reverse complement strand
TTTTTTTTTTTTGGCAGGTCAAAATCAATTAGGAAAAGAGAAAAAAAATTAATGGTCACTACGGCTATTAATAAAATAGTGTTTTTGAATTTAGGAGTATCCCTTTAGTTCCCAGTATCTTTAAAAGGATGTAGCAGTGTTTTTGTGTTGGTTTTATTAATAGATTCTATTTCCAAGAGAAATTGAGTCCCAGAGAAATAAAATGGAAAAGTAATGAGAACATGTCCGTATCTCAAGCTTCATAGTTCATTGCAAGAAAATTATTTTCTCATTTTCCCTTAGTTGTAGGTATTTCAGTGACATAATTACATTTTAGAGGAAAGAAGGGATCACAGTGAGACAGCATTTTGTCCAATTTCACACTAAAGAACATGATCATTTAATATATATATATATAAATATATAATTTTCTTCCTTTTCTCTATACCCATAGGAATGTAAGGATTACACAAAATAATTGCATAAATGGCTATTTCCTGCTGATATAAAATGTCACTGAACACAATGGTAGGGTCTTTTTCCAAATTGCTGCTGACTTTTTGGTCTGACCTAGGAAGGTAAATCACATAAGCTACTTAAAGTTGGAATAATAATCTTTGGAGATAAAATGATGGAAGCTTTAAAGCTAGCCTGATGCCAAATTTTAATTTCCTGTTGTGTCTTGGGCAGAATCTGGTGAATTTTAGGAAATTGCTTGATTAGTATTCACATGCTTCCTTGCATTTCATTTCTGCTTAGCCACTGTCATATTTTAATAGTCAGTGTGGGGTCAGGTAATAAGTTCTAAGAAACATGGCACTTTAGGATTGTTTTTCTACCTTGCAATGGGGCTGTGTAGAGTAGAAGCCAAGAGCACAGATTTTGGACAAAGAGAAGTGTTTAAATTCCAGCTTTTCCTTTAGTTCAGTGATCAGGGCAGGTTAATTAACATCTGGGTAAAAATTATGAATAAAGTTGTTGTGAGAATCCTCTCAAATTAGATGATGCATATAAAGTATGGTACTTACTGGTCACTGTTGTATCACTTAGGAGAATAAATAGATTGTTTTCCAGTGTATTTCACTGTTTTCTGCTGCTACTGCTGCTGCTCAGTTGCTTCAGTCGTGTCTGACTCTGTGAGACCCCATGGACGGCAGCCCACCAGGCTCCCCCGTCCCTGGGATTTTCCAGGCAAGAACACTGGAGTGGGTTGCCATTTCCTTCTCCAATGCATGGAAGTGAAAAGTGAAAGTGAAGTCGCTCAGTCGTGTCTGACTCTTAGTGACCTCATGGACTGCAGCCCACCAGGCTCCTCCATCCGTGGGATTTTCCAGGCAAGAGTACTGGAGTGGGGTGCCATTGCCTTCTCCATCAGTGTTTTCTAAGCATCTCTAATTTAACACGCCCAGTACTGGATTTCTGATTTCCATCCCTTTCAAATTTCTCCATCTCAGTTGATGAAAACTGCATCTTTCCAATCACTTTGTTGTTGTTCAGTCGCTAAGTCATGTACCATCTTTGTGACCCAATGGATTTCAACACACCAGGCTTTCTCATCCTTCACTATCTCCTGGAATTTGCTCAAACTCATGTTCACTGAGTTGGTGATGCCATCCAACCATCTCATCCTCTGTCACCCCCTTCTCCTCCTGCCCTCAATCTTTCCCAGCACCAGAGTCTTTGCCAATGAGTTGGCTCTTTGCATCAGGTGACCAAAGTATTGGAGCCTCAGTGTCAGCATCAGTCCTTCCAGTGAATACTCAGGGTTGATCTCCTTTAGGATTGACTTTCAATAAAGCCTCCATAGTGATCATTTTACAAAGTATGATGAATCATATCACAACTGGTCACAAACCTCTAGTGGTGCTGCATTTTCCTCAGAGTCAATGCCCCCAGGTTTGAGTGGCTCATATGATGTTATCTCCTGCATATGGAAGCTCTATTGAAAGTAAACTCTAGTGGGGCAAGGGTAAACTCTAGAGGGACAAGGAGACAAGTTAGGAGTCTATTTCAGCCACCCAGGTAAGAGATGACGATAGCTTAGAACAAAGCTCATCTTCTCACTCTCACACTTTCTCTGCAGGCTCACCCCCTCTCTCCTTTACCCTGTGCCACCATGTCACCTTCTCAGGAAGGCCTTCCTTAATCATGGCAGTGTCATTCCCTCTGACTTTCTTACACTCTCCATAGTATTTACAACTTTCTAACACATCTGGTAATGTCCTATTACCCTGTGTGTCATTTATTGTGTTTATCATGTTATTTGTTTCTGTTTCTCCACTAAAATCATAAGCCCACTATGGCAGGGATTTTTGTCTCTTTTCATGGATGTATATACCCAGAGTCTAGAACTGTGCCTGCTACACAGTAAGTTGATGCTTTTGACTTGCTCTCTCCAATAGGATGTTAGCAAGTGCCTGAAAGCAGAGACTTGAGCAGTTATGAACTGGAGCTGACCCTGTTGGAAGTTTACTGCTATCTAGCAAGGAAGCTTGGTCTACCATAAGTGTGTATGAAAGTCACTCAGTTGTGTCCAACTCTTTGAAACCCCATTAACTGTAACCCGCCAGGCTCCTCTGTCCATGGAATTCTCTAGGCCAGAATACTGGAGTGGGTAGCCGTTCCCTTCTCCAGGGATCTTCCTAACCCAGGGCTCAAATCCAAGTCTCCCACATTGTAGGCAGATTCTTTACCATTTGAGCCACCAGGGAAGCCCAAGAAGCCTATCCCTTCTCCAGGGAATCTTTGCAGCCCCACCATACTTGAGGTTAAAGATCACAGGGAGAGAAAGAAACAGAGCCCAGTGTACCCTCCAACTAAATGCAACCAATTAATGAACCTTGGTGAAACCAGTGGAACTGTTCAACTAACTGATAAATCCATGAGAAATAATAAATCATTGTTGCTTTAAACCATTACGTTTTTAGCTGTTTTGTTATGTTTTAATATATAATTCAATTAGAATACATTTGTAATGATTTACCATTTATTAAGATAGTAATATTATTACTATAGAATTTTATAATTAAAAATCAGGAATGTAGCAAATTCTTTTGACTCCTATCAGGATAACTTCTACATTGGTTTGCTTCTGTAATAATTTTTAAAAATCTATATTCATGTGTGTTAGCTTTTGCTTTACCTTTGGAAAAATCAACTAGTATTCTTTTGTGTTTGTATAAATAAGATAAACTTAACGGTTTATGAGACTTTTAAAAAAGTCATCTGACCACGCTGCATGGCATATGGGATCTTAGTTCCCTGACGAGGGATTGAACCCAGGCCTCCTGCATTATCAGCACAGAGTCTTAACCAATGGATTACCAGGGAAGTCC
Organism: Neotragus moschatus; assembly: GCA_006410615.1. Taxonomy (NCBI): domain Eukaryota; kingdom Metazoa; phylum Chordata; class Mammalia; order Artiodactyla; family Bovidae; genus Neotragus; species Neotragus moschatus. Next base: position 1,924,783 of record SJYA01003144.1, on the reverse strand, counting down.
CTGGATTAAAAGACTTTTGACTAGTCTTTCCCTGTAGAATATTCTGCAATGATGGATGTATTTAATATGGTAGCCACTGGCATGTGTGGCTATTTAAATTTCAAACATATTGGAAAGTGCCATTCTAGACTCTTACTATTCAGTGTGATTCTTATACCAGCAGCATCAACACCCTGCAGGGCCTTGCTATAAATGCCAAGACTAGCAGGCTCTATTCTAGACTTACTGAATCAGAACCCACATTTTAACACGATTTTACATTCAGATTTGAGATATACATTTAAGTTTGCAAAGCACTACGTCATAAGGTGGGCTTCCCTGGCAGCTCAGCTGGTGAAGAATCCACCTGCAGTGCAGGAGACCCTGGTTTGATTCCTGGGTCAGGAAGATCTCCTAGAGAAGGGATAGGCTACCTACTCCAGTATTCATGGGCTTCCCTCATGTCTCAGAAGGTAAAGAATTGGCCTGCAATGCAGAAGAACTGGGTTTGATTCCTCCTTGGTTGGGAAGATCCCCTGGAGGAAGTCATGCAAATCAATCCAGTATTCTTGCCTGTAGAATCCCCATGGACTGAAGAGCCTGTCTGGCTATAGTCAGTGGAATCGCAGAATCAGGCATGACTGAATGACTAAGCACAGCACTGTATAAGATACAGCTTCTGCACTAATTGGCTTCCGTGGTGGCTCAGTGGTAAAGAATCTGCTTGCAATGCAGGAGACCTGGGTTTCCCTGGGTTGGGAAGATCTCTTGTAGGAGGCCAGGGAATCCACTGCAATATTCTTGTCTGGAGAATCCCTTGGACAGAGGAGACTGGCAGGCTAAAGACCATAGGCTTGCAAAGAGTCAGACATGACTGCAGCAAGTGAGCATGCATGCACACTAATCAATGATATTCATTATTTTAATAGGCCTGATGAATTTCATCATGACCATTTTATTTAAGGGAGCTGGGTAAGGTGGGTACTTCAATTCTGGTTGGATGTCAGTTTTTATTCGTTGCTAAATTTGAGCTGCAGATTAGTTGTTTTTCCTTGTAAAAAAAAAGAAAGTAACAGATGTATAGAAAATCAGACTAGACAAATGAAATGTGAAGGTTATAAATAACCAGAAAAGTTACATAAAATTCTGAACTATTTGACATAAACAACTATATGAAAGTAATATAATTAAATGAAATATTACAGAAGAGCATATTGAAGCAGACCTTCAAAATGAGGCAGTTTTAACCTATTTAATGAGCTTTTCAAAACTCAACATTCAAAAAACTAAGGTCATGGCATCCAGTCCCATCACTTTATGGCAAATAGATGGGGAAACAATGAAAACAATGGGAGAGTTTATTTTCTTGGGCTCCAAAATCACTACAGATGGTGACTGTAGCCATGAAATTAAAAGATGCTTGCTTCTTGGAAGAAAAGCTATGACCAACCTAGACGGCATATTTAAAAGTAGAGACATTACTTTGCCAACAAAGGTCTGTCTAGTCAAGGCTATGGTTTTCTGGTAGTTGCATACGGATATGAGAGTTGGAGTATAAAGAAAGCTGAGCACTGAAGAATTGATGCCTTTGAACTGTGGTGTTGGAGAGGACTCTTGAGAGTCCCTTGGACTTCAAGAAGATCAAACCAGTCAATCCTGAAGGAAGTCAGTCCTTCATTGGAAGGACTGATGCTGAAGCTGAAGCTCCAATACTTTGGGCACCTGATGTGAAGAGCTGACTCATTAGAAAAGATCCTGATGCTGGGAAAGATTGTGGGCAGGAGGAGAAGAGGATGAGATGGTTGGGTGGCATCACTGACTCAATGGACATGAGTTTGAGCAAGCTCCTGGAGTTGGTGATGGGCAGGGAAGCCTGGTGTGCAGCAGTCCATGGGGTCGCAAAGAGTCAGACAAGACTGAGTGACTGAACTGAACTGAACAGAACTGAATGAGCCTTTCTAAATTCTTGTGATCAGAGGAGTACAAAATACTAAGAATTTCATGTTAAGATTATCTTAGAATCACAAAGTAGGTCTGGAAGGGACTTTGGATAATTTCTAGTTCAATATCTGAATTTAAACAAGGAAGTAGTTAATATCAGAATAAGATCTTATTTCGAGGCTTAATCATGGTTTTCTGTAATTGTCATTTAGTCAGATTAAACTTTTCATGGTTGCATTTTACTGCTGCTGCTGCTAAATTGCTTCAGTTGTGTCCAACTCTGTGTGACCCCATAGATGGCAGCCCACCAGGCTCCCCCATCCCTGGGATTTTCCAGGCAAGAACACTGGAGTGGGTTGCCATTTCCTTCTCCAATGCATGAAAGTGAAAAGTGAAAGTGAAGTCGCTCAGTCATGTCTGACTCTTAGCGACCCCATGGACTGCAGCCTACTAAGCTCCTCCGTCCATGGGATTTTCCAGGCAAGAGTACTGGAATGGGGTGCCATTGCATTTTACTAGGACTTGATAATTTAACAACTCTCAGTTCTTATCTTCATTAAAATGCTTTTTCCTTTTCTATTCCTCTCTGAATTCTTGCCATTTTACTTCATCAAACTGTGTCTGTTTATCGAAGCCTCTTAGACAACTATACATTGTTCACCCTAAAGTTCCATTATTGCCATTGTGTTAATTTCCAGTTCCAGAGAGCTATATAACTGTTTCTGTATGTTTTTCTGCTTCTGTTATTTGCTTGATGAAAATCTTCAAGAGACAGCATTTATCAGTCACTTACTATGTACAAAGCTTTTTAAAATGCTAGTTTCTCCCTTAATCTTCACAATGGCATTTGAGGGTAGTGATCTCATTTTATAATTGGGAAAATAGAGGATTTTTTCTCTATTTTTCTCTCTTATTTGTCAAATACAAAAATGTCACCCAGGGGGTGCCCTCTGCATGCATGTTACTATTATTAGAATTATTTATTCTTTCATCTCTTCTATTAGATTTGAAATGACTTTAGGCCAAAGCTGTGCCTTTTTCCACTTTGCAGTCTCCCATAGCCTCTGCCCTGTGCTCCCAGAGTTATCCATACTTAGTTTTCAGTGACCAGATGATTATTTTTGTCTGTTAAGAGCAAATGTTTATTGAGTTCATGTCAAGCAGCAGCAGAACTGACATTGGCTAGCAAGTGGGAGCTGCAGCGTGAGCCAGCACATGCGTCATCACGGTGCAGCCACTGATGCCGTGGCTGCTCTGGAAGTGATGTGCTGGTCATCTCACTGCCACTGCCCGGAGCTTTGCCCAGGTATTCCCGTCTGTCCTGGAGTTGGCTCTTTACCATCAATCGTTCACCAGAAGTAAGCCTCTTACAGTGGTCATCTTTTAAGTGACTTCGAGAAAGATTTGAGGCACCAATTACTCAACTTTATTACCTCACAGACTAAAGCGCTTTTTGCTTTCATGGGCTGCCAAGCTATATAGAGAGAATGTCTGTGGTGGGACCAGAAAGAGGGCGCACTAAGAGTCAGAAAAGCGAACTCCACTCCCCAGGGCTTCCGCTCAAGGGCTGCCTTTTAGATTTCTGTGTTTCATGTAACTTTCTGATGCTGGCAGCTGTGAAGAGCTATGTGACCCCCTTTATCACCTGTTCATGTTAACACAGAGGTTCACAGTGTCATTCCTTGTCAAAAGGACTCTGCTAGATAGAAGAATCTAACTGCCTATTTTGTCAGACTGATATTAATGACCCAGGGGGAGGAGAGCAACACACAAACCCCGCAGGGAGAGTATATCACAAAGGTGATGGCACCGAGAGCCCTGGGCACAGCCCCTCGGATCTCAGATTTATCTGTTACCACCCACGTATTTATGTTTTCTGTGGACAACAGGTGCCCAAGGAGTCATTTGAATAGGGACAAATTTCTCTCTCTTTTTTTTTCCTTTTTAAAATAATCCTGGGTTGCTATTATCAATAGAGACAAGTGTATTAAGTGCATCTTAAAAGGACTCTTCAAATGAATATGACAATCGTTATGTGATCCTGAAGGAAGACTTTTATCTCACTCTCTATTACTCTGACAGTGTTTTATATTGCATCAGGCCAATTTGACTTACAATATTCTGGAATACAACAGCGTTTCAAATTGTTCCAGGAAATTTGGTCTGCCTTACATGATTCTGTACTTAGCTGTGGAGGCTCTAATGTAAGATTTCTGGCAGTTGAAAACAAAGAACCTGAAAGGTGATTTCCAGGGTTCCATTTAGGTTGAGGGTGAAATGAAAGAAATATATTCCTGTGAGTTATCTGTATGAGATTCAATGATAATTATAACCTTAATTAGAATTAAGGAGAGGACTGATGTGGCAGCTCTGTTTTACAACTAATAGCAAAGATATGACATAGTTTACTAAAGGTTGTGATGCTTAGAGACTNTCCAGGGTTCCATTTAGGTTGAGGGTGAAATGAAAGAAATATATTCCTGTGAGTTATCTGTATGAGATTCAATGATAATTATAACCTTAATTAGAATTAAGGAGAGGACTGATGTGGCAGCTCTGTTTTACAACTAATAGCAAAGATATGACATAGTTTACTAAAGGTTGTGATGCTTAGAGACTGATGTGCTAGAACCAATATAACAAAAGAAAAGTGAGTGTTATTTTAGGGATAAAAATTTTATGGTATAAAGAAGTTGGAAGCAGTGAGATTTAGCACCAAGATTTTTAAGGGTCTATATATTTTTTTCTTAGATAATCCTAAAATTAGATAATTATACATGCCTTGTACAATCATAAAAGTTATCCTGACTCCATTTGACTCCAAGGCCTGTGGGAGAGTTCCTGTTAAAGTAAACTGGAAGAAAGGGCGCGGGAAGCGAGTGCAAAACGAGGAAGTCGTGCTTTTAAAAAAAGTATTCAGACCCCACGTCCAAGAGACAGCTGCCGAGAGTCCCAGGCTGTGACGGCGCAGGAACGGCTGGGAGGAGCCNACATGTGCTGTCGTGTGGGAAATGAATCATCGGTCTATATTCAGTTCAGGATACAGGATGCTTGGGACTGGTGCACGGGGATGATCCAGAGAGTTGATGTGGAGTGGGAAGGGGGGGGTTCAAGATTGGGAACTCATGTACACTTGAGATGAAAAAAAAAATAAATTAAAAAAAAAAAGTTATCCTAAGAATTATTGCAGATTTAACACATGAATATTGTAACTTTCTTATATTTTTTAAACAGCAAGCTTTTGTAGGTTTATAAAATCATATTTGACTAAGCAATAAACTATTACATTAAAAAATAAAAATTTAGTGCAGAATGATTTTTTTTTTTGTATGAAACAAGATTTATAGCCAGGTCCATTTTATGATAGTGTCTGTAGTTCAACTGAAGGTTATAGGCAGGAACTCCCTTGCCACGTCCACTTCCCCTCCCCAAATCTTTTAAAACTCACAGATAAAATTAATATATAACCTGTGTAAGATCAGATATGATAATATTATCATAAAAGAAGAGAACTGATAATGGGAGGCCTTCAGTTTAGTTCAGTTGCTCAGTCATGTCTGACTCTTTGTGACCCCATGGACTGCAACACACCAGGCTTCCCTTTCCATCACCAGCTCCTGGAGTTTACTCAAACTCATGTCCATTGAGTCGATGATGCCATCCAACCATTTTATCCTCTGTTGTCCCCTTCTCCTCCTGCCTTCAATCTTTTCCAGCATCAGGGTCTTTTCCAATGAGTCAGTTCTTTGCATCAGGTGGCCAAAGTACTAGAGCTTCATCTTCAGCATCAGTCCTTCCAATGAATATTCAGGACTGATTTCCTTTAGGATTGACTGGTTTGATCTCCTTCCAATCCAAGAGATTCTCAAGAGTCTTCTCCAACACCACAGTTCAAAAGCATCAATTTTTCAGCGTTCAGCTTTCTTTATGGTCCAACTCTCACATACATATATGACTACTGGAAAAACCATAGCTTTAACTAAATGGACTTTTGTTGGCAAAGTAATGTCTCTGCTTTTTAATGTGCTGTCTAGGTTTTTCATAGTTTTTCTTCCAAGGAGCGAATGTCTTTTAATTTCATGGCTGCAGATGGGAGGCTTTAAAAAAGTCAAAATAATGTGAGATGACAAATAGAAATGTTTGCATAGCCTTTTCTGTTGAGAGAATTGTGAAGCTGTGTGTAGGTTTGATGGGGGAAGAGTTTGGTGATGGATTAGTGCTGCTTTTTATGGGTCACACAGTTAGGGAAGGTGAGATATTTGTCTTTTATTCGCTGAAGTTGTAAGTGAAATGGTGTCTTGATTCTCAGCTAAAATATAGAGAATTTGAGTTCATCAGGATGACATAGGTTGATGAAAATGTAAGTGGCTGTTCCTATCAGTGTGAGGGTTCCTTCCAATTTCCCCAAATCCTTACCAACACCCAGCACTGTCTTATTTTTGTCAGTGGCATTCTAGCTGGTGTAAAGTGAGATTTCACTGTGGTTTTATTCTCCATTTCCCTAGTGACAAATGATGTTGGGTATCCATTCCTATATTTTCTTTGGTGAAATATCTATTTAATTGTTTTGACCACTTTTTATTGGGTTGCTTACCTTTTAAATCATTGAGCAGCACGAATTCTTTATTCTAGACACATGAACCTTATTGGATATATGATTTCATTTTTTATTCTATTCTATGGCTTGTCTTTTTACTTTCTTGATGGCCTATTTTGAAGTGCAAAGGTGTTGAGTTTTGATGAAGTCCAGTTGGTTAATGTTTTCTTTTCTTTATGTGTTTGATGTATTAACAATTATTATCAAATAATAATTTGGTAATGATAACCAAAAATAATTACCAAACACCATAATCTAATATCACCAACATTTATACTTATGCTTTCTTCTAAGGGTTTTATAGTTTATATTTAGATCTATGATACATTTCAAGTTACTTCTTGTATATGGTGTGAGATGAGGGTTCATATTCATCCATCTTCATGAAAATGTCTGACTGTCCAAGCATAATTTTTGGAAAAGGCTATTCTTTCCCTATTGAAATATCTTGGGACCTTTATCCACAAAGAGTTTCTTATTGGATATAATTCTCATTGCAAATTAATGTGCATATATCTGGTGGCTACATACTATAGTCAGTATCTTTATTATGCCCATAAAGCAACCTAGAGGTAAATGCTAAACAAGGCATTATACTCTTTTGCTAAGTCTTTGTTGTGTGTAGGGCACATTTAAAATGCAGGAGAGTGGCTACAGAGAGACACCAATCATATAGTTATATAATGCACGTACAGTTATGGACTGTGATAAGTCTGAAAATGATTTTTATTACTAAAAGCAATAGTTCAGTAAGACTTTCCTGGTGGCAGTGGTAAATCATCCACCTGCCAATGCAGGAGACTTGGGTTTCATCTTTGGGTTGGGAATATCTTCTGGAGAAAGAAATAGCAACCTACTCCAGTATTCTTGCCTGGGAAATCCCATGGACAGTAGAGCCTGGCAGGCTACAGTCCATGGGGTCACAAAAGAGTCAGGCATGATTTAGCAACTAAAATAAGAATTTTTACACTGATTTTATAATTTTTAAACCTATAAAATACTATAATGGTCATATTAACAACTTGTGTTGATTGTAAAAAGAAACTGCATACCAAAAGTCTTATCAGTCAGTTCAGTCGCCCAGTCGTGTCTGATTCTTTGAGACCCCATGGACTGCAGCATGCCAGGCCACCCTGTCCATCAGCAACTCCCAGAGTTTACTCAAATTCATGTCCATTGAGTCGATGCCATCCAACCATCTCATGCGCTATTATCCCCTTCTCCTCCCGCCCTCAATCTTTCCCAGCATCAGTGTCTTTTCAAATGAGTCAGCTCTTCGCATCAGGTGGCCAAAGTATTGGAGTTTCAGCTTCAACATGAATCCTTCCAATGAATATTCAGGACCAATTTCCTTTAGGATTGATTGGTTGGATCTTCTTTTGGTCCAAGGGACTCTCTAGAGTCTTCTCCAACACCACAGTTCAAAAGCATCAATTCTTTGGTGCTCAGCTTTCTTTATAGTTCAATTCTCACATCCATACATGACCACTGGAAAAACAATAACCTTGGCTAGACGGACCTTTGTTGGCAAAGTAATATCTCTGCTTTTGAATATGCTAAGTTGGTCATAACTTTTCTTCCAAGGAGTAAGCGTATTTTAATTTCATGGCTGCAGTCACCATCTGCAGGGATTCTGAGCCCTAAAAAATAAAGTCTCTCACTGTTTCCACTGTTTCCCCATCTATTTCCCATGAAGTGATGGGACTGCATGACATGATCTTAGTTTTCTGAATGTTGAGCTTTAAGCCAGCTTTTTCACTCTCCTCTCTCACTTTCATCAAGAGGCTTTTTAGTTCCTCTTCACTTTCTGCCATAAGGGTGGTGTTATCTGCATATCTGAGGTTATTGATATTTCTCCTGGCGATCTTGATTGCTTGTGCCACATGCAGCCTCGTGTTTCTCATGATGTAGTCTACATATAAATTAAATAAGCAGGATGATAATATACAGCCTTGATATACTCCTTTCCTTATTTGGAACCAGCCTGTTGTTCCATGTCTAGTTCTAACTGTAGCTGCCTGACCTGCATAGAGATTTCTTAGGAACAGGTCAAGTGGTCTGGTATTCCCATCTCTTTAAGAATTTTCCAGAGTTTGTGGTGATCTTTTTTGCATAGTTCTTCTGTGTATTCTCGCCCCCTTTTCTTATATCTTCTGCTTCTGTTAGGTCCATACCATTTCTGTCCTTTATTGTGCCCATCTTTGCATGAAGTGTTCCCTTACCTCCATAAGAAGTTATTTCTAATTTTCTTGAAGATATCTCTAGTCTTTTCCATTCTATTGTTTTTTTCTATTTCTTTGTACTGATCACTGAGAAGGGCTTTCTTATCTCTCTTTGCTATTCTTTGGAACTCTGCATTGAAATAGATATATCTTTCCTTTTCTCCTTTGCTTTTCACTTCTTTTCACAGCTATTTGTAAAGCCTCCTCAGAAAGCCATTTGCTTTTTTGCATTTCTTTTTCTTGGGGGTGGTCTTGATCCTTGTCTCTTGTACAATGTTACGAACCTCCGTCCATAGTTCTTCAGGCACTCTGTCTATCAAATCAAATCCCTTGAATCTATTTGTCACTTCCACTGTATAATTGTAAGGGATTTGATTTAGGTCATACCTCAATAGTCTAGTGTTTTGCCTTACTTTCTTCAATTTAAGTCTGAATTTGGCAATAAGAAATTCATGATCTGAGCCACAGTCCACTCCCGGTCTTNTATAAAATACTATAATGGTCATATTAACAACTTGTGTTGATTGTAAAAAGAAACTGCATACCAAAAGTCTTATCAGTCAGTTCAGTCGCCCAGTCGTGTCTGATTCTTTGAGACCCCATGGACTGCAGCATGCCAGGCCACCCTGTCCATCAGCAACTCCCAGAGTTTACTCAAATTCATGTCCATTGAGTCGATGCCATCCAACCATCTCATGCGCTATTATCCCCTTCTCCTCCCGCCCTCAATCTTTCCCAGCATCAGTGTCTTTTCAAATGAGTCAGCTCTTCGCATCAGGTGGCCAAAGTATTGGAGTTTCAGCTTCAACATGAATCCTTCCAATGAATATTCAGGACCAATTTCCTTTAGGATTGATTGGTTGGATCTTCTTTTGGTCCAAGGGACTCTCTAGAGTCTTCTCCAACACCACAGTTCAAAAGCATCAATTCTTTGGTGCTCAGCTTTCTTTATAGTTCAATTCTCACATCCATACATGACCACTGGAAAAACAATAACCTTGGCTAGACGGACCTTTGTTGGCAAAGTAATATCTCTGCTTTTGAATATGCTAAGTTGGTCATAACTTTTCTTCCAAGGAGTAAGCGTATTTTAATTTCATGGCTGCAGTCACCATCTGCAGGGATTCTGAGCCCTAAAAAATAAAGTCTCTCACTGTTTCCACTGTTTCCCCATCTATTTCCCATGAAGTGATGGGACTGCATGACATGATCTTAGTTTTCTGAATGTTGAGCTTTAAGCCAGCTTTTTCACTCTCCTCTCTCACTTTCATCAAGAGGCTTTTTAGTTCCTCTTCACTTTCTGCCATAAGGGTGGTGTTATCTGCATATCTGAGGTTATTGATATTTCTCCTGGCGATCTTGATTGCTTGTGCCACATGCAGCCTCGTGTTTCTCATGATGTAGTCTACATATAAATTAAATAAGCAGGATGATAATATACAGCCTTGATATACTCCTTTCCTTATTTGGAACCAGCCTGTTGTTCCATGTCTAGTTCTAACTGTAGCTGCCTGACCTGCATAGAGATTTCTTAGGAACAGGTCAAGTGGTCTGGTATTCCCATCTCTTTAAGAATTTTCCAGAGTTTGTGGTGATCTTTTTTGCATAGTTCTTCTGTGTATTCTCGCCCCCTTTTCTTATATCTTCTGCTTCTGTTAGGTCCATACCATTTCTGTCCTTTATTGTGCCCATCTTTGCATGAAGTGTTCCCTTACCTCCATAAGAAGTTATTTCTAATTTTCTTGAAGATATCTCTAGTCTTTTCCATTCTATTGTTTTTTTCTATTTCTTTGTACTGATCACTGAGAAGGGCTTTCTTATCTCTCTTTGCTATTCTTTGGAACTCTGCATTGAAATAGATATATCTTTCCTTTTCTCCTTTGCTTTTCACTTCTTTTCACAGCTATTTGTAAAGCCTCCTCAGAAAGCCATTTGCTTTTTTGCATTTCTTTTTCTTGGGGGTGGTCTTGATCCTTGTCTCTTGTACAATGTTACGAACCTCCGTCCATAGTTCTTCAGGCACTCTGTCTATCAAATCAAATCCCTTGAATCTATTTGTCACTTCCACTGTATAATTGTAAGGGATTTGATTTAGGTCATACCTCAATAGTCTAGTGTTTTGCCTTACTTTCTTCAATTTAAGTCTGAATTTGGCAATAAGAAATTCATGATCTGAGCCACAGTCCACTCCCGGTCTTGTTTTCGCTGACTGTATAGAGCTTCTCCATCTTTGGCTGCAAAAAATATAATCAGTCTATTTTGGTGTTGGCCATCTGGTGATGTCCATATGTAGAGTCTTCTCTTGTGTTGTTAGAAGAGGGTGTTTGCTATGACCAGTGCATTCTCTTGGCAAAACTCTATTAGCATTTGCCCTGCTTCATTCTGTAGTCCAAGGACAAATATGCCAGTTACTCCAGGTATTTCTTGACTTCCTACTGTTGCATTCCAGTCCCGTATAATGAGAAGGACATCTTTTTTGGGTGTTAGTTCTAGAAGGTCTTGTTGATCTTCATAGAACTGTTCAACTTCAGCTTCTTCAGCATTACTGGTCAGGGCATAGATTTGGATTACCATGATATTGAATGATTTGCCTTGGAAACAAAGAGAGATCATTCTGTCGTTTTTGAGATTGCATCCAAGTACTGCATCTCAGACTCTTTTGTGGACTTAATAAGGCTGTTCCATTTCTTCTAAGGGATTCTTGCCCATAATAGTAGATATAATGGTCATCTGAGTTAAATTCACCCATTCCAGTCCATCTTAGTTCATTGATTCCTAACATGTCAGTGTTCACTCTTGCCATCTCCTGTTTGACCACTTCCAATTTGCCTTGATTCATGGACCTAACATTCTAGATTCCTATGCAGTATTGCTCTTTCCAGCATCAGACTTTGCTTCTATCACCAATCACACCCACAACTGGGTGTTATTTTTGCTTTGGCTCCATCTCTTCATTCTTTCTGGAGTTATTTCTCCACTGATCTCCAGTAGCATATTGGGGACTTGGGGAGTTCATCTTTCAGTTTCATATCTTTTTGCCTTTTTATACTGCTCATGGGGTTCTCAAAGCAAGAATACTGAAGTTGTTTGCCATTCCTTCTCCAGGTAACCACATTTTGCCAGAACTCTCCACCATTTCCTGTCCATCTTGGGTGGCCCTACATGGCATGGCTCATAGTTTCATTGAGTTAGACAAGGCTATGGTCCATGTATTCAGATTGGTTAGTTTTCTGTGATTGTGGTTTTCAGTCTGTGTGCCCTCTGATGGAGAAGGATAAGAGGCTTAGGGAAGCTTCCTGATGGGAGAGACTGAGAGGAAAACTGGATCTTGTTCTGATGGGCGGGGCCATGCTCAGTAAATCTTCAATCCAATTTTCTGTTGATGGGTGGAGCTGTGCTCTCTCCCTGCTATTTACCTGAGGCCAAACTATGGTGAAAGTAATGATGATAATGGGGACCTCCTTCGAAAGATCTCATGCAAAGTCTTTTGCTGTGGTCTAAATGTGTCTTCCAAAGAGACTAGATCTGATAGACAGCGTGCCTGATGAACTATGGACGGAAGGTCATGACATTGTACAGGAGACAGGGATCAAGACCATCCCCGTGGAAAAGAAATGCAAAAAAGCAAAATGGCTATCTGAGGAGGACTTACAAATAGCTGTGAAAAGAAGAGAAGCAAAAAGCAAAGGAGGAAAGGAAAGATATAAGCATCTGAATGCAGAGTTTCAAAGACTAGCAAGAAGAGATAAGAAAGCCTTCTTCAGTGATCAATGCAAAGAAATAGAGGAAAAGAATAGAATGGGAAAGACTAGAGATCTCTTCAAGAAAATTAGAGATAGCAAGGGAACATTTTATGCAAAGATGGGCTCGATAAAGGACAGAAATGGTATGGACCTAACAGAAGCAGAAGATATTAAGAAGAGGTGGCAAGAAAACACAGAAGAACTGTGCAAAAAACTATCTTTATGACCCAGATAATCACGATGGGGTGATCACTCACCTAGAGCCAGACATCCTGGAATGGGAGATCAAGTGGGCCTTAGAAAGCATCCTACGAACAAAGGTAGTGGAGGTGATGGAATTCCAGTTGAGCTATTCCAAATCCTGGAAGATGATGCTGTGAAAGTGCTGCACTCAATATGCCAGCAAATTTGAAAACTCAGCAATGGCCACAGGACTGGAAAAGGTCAGTTTTCTTTCCAATCCCAAAGAAAGGCAATGCCAAAGAATGCTCAAACTACTACACAGTTGCACTCATCTCACACACTAGTAAAGTAATGCTCAAAATTCTCCAAGCCAGGCTTCAGCAG